>DWPA01000965.1:0-20785 GCA_018251375.1 Calpodes ethlius
GGGGGGGGGGGGGGGGGGGGGGGGGGGGGGGGGGGGGGGGGGGGGGGGGGGGGGGGGGGGGGGGGGGGGGGGGGGGGAGGGGGGGGGGGGGGGGGGGGGGGGGGGGGGGGGGGGGGGGGGGGGGGGGGGGGGGGGGGGGGGGGGGGGGGATTTACTGTAGCAAGTGAAGAGTGTTGTGCAATCAGCCTTGTGGTTCGTACGTTAATCTTATGAAAACTACGGCCTGAGTACAATTCTTGCGATTTACGTACGTGTTACAGGTAACGTCTGAGAGTATTCCACAAAGTTCTCGAAGGAGTATGAAATCTGCTAAGTCGCACTAGACCGACGGTGTGAACTGATGCCTGTACTCTTCATTTGAAGAAAACCTGAGTCCAGCAGTTAATTATGCGTGATGATGATGAAGAGTAAATTAGTTGTGCCATTATAAACTGTCACATTCGTTAAGCGAGTCATTAGTTACTACGGTGAAATAAATAATTTTACTTCATCTTTGAATAAGAGCAAAGGTACTAGGAGAACATGAGTGTACAAGGCACTTCCACGTCGGTCCCGTTAATACCGTTTATGTTAGAGCGGAGTGCGCGGACAGTGCCCGCCGAAGGTCGCCCTCCATTACACGGCTCGTCGCACGCTGCACTCGAGCCCGCTTAATGTGTCGTGTACACGAACGTCAATCTTTACTGCCCTCGTCTCCACTATATACCTACTTGCAGGTACCAGTAGTATTATTTAGTGAATGGTGAATCTCGACTAACTATTTCTTTAGTACTCGAGTGTCTTACGCGAACTGCAAGCTTTTATTCGTCCATTGCACTACTCTCGGGTTGAAAGGGGAAGGAATGTGTTCGATCGTAGTTTCCCGGTGCTAATTGGTAAAAAGTTTCCACGATAAACTTTGGAAGCTCCTATATACTAAATTCCTTCGTCAAAGTTGACCAACTGTTTTCTAACGAAAGAAGTACATCCTACATCTTGCGTACATGACGTAATGCTACACATCTGTTACGATATATGTAGTATGTACTAGATATTGCAACGCTTTGTTTTTAAGCACTTTCTTTGATTTGGTTGAAATATACATTGTAACGGATCTTTCCACAGAAATGAGACGTTTTATGGCGGAGAAAAGTAGCCTATTGTACTCTTTGACCTCTCAAATATCTTCACATCAAAAATCTTGCCATAAGGACGCTCTGTTGCGCCGTGAAAGAAGGACAAGCAAAATAACATAGGAAAAAACTACTAAACAAACACACTTTCACTCTTATAATATTAGTATAGATACCATACATTCCGTAAGCACATTCTGAGTTGAGTCTATTTAATAATCAAATTTATAGTTCCTAAACAAATTTAAACCTTTCAGTGTATTATGTTACGATTTATTTATTATATAGTGCTATTGTTTATTTCATTATGGTAAGTAATGGTACACATAAATTTAGCGTTATGGCGTTATCAGTAACGCACACTCCACGCTTTCATTACGGAGGAAGCCAATACATTAATACGTGTAATTGGACTTCCCGGAACCCCATTAAACAATGCGCTTGCAGACATTTATGATATTTTTATGTTATAAGGATACGAAACGAGATGGCAGTACTACCATTCTCTGCCGCCATTGATACCTTTGACAAACCTTGAATAAGCTACATATATTTATTTATTAAAACTTTATTGACCACAATATCACGGTATAATTTGCGAGCTTAATGTTTAACGCATTATCTGCCAGCTAACCATTAGGCCAAACAGATATTCACCAATAGCGGTATTATACTATAGGTATAATGAGATACATCCTGTACAAATAATTTGCGATACTGGATGGATTACATACATATAGAGGCAAAATATAACATAATTATAAATATATAGATATAAAGGAAGGAATGAAGTTGATTGATAAGCCGTGTTAGTATTAAAGGTTAAAAGGAATATCCATTTATTATTCATCAGTAGCAGTAGAGGACTGTGGACGTTAGGGCTGGGTACCTAGGTCATGTTGGTAAATAGCAGTCAATTATCGTCAGTAATTTTATAGTCCCACTCGAAGTTGGTCAAAAATGTATTCGTGCCCCTAAGGACAGATGGTCGGCCCTTTCACAAATGTAACCGACAACTAAAAACCCTAGAACCTGAAGACAGCTGTTGCTTATAACACAATTGTTACATAGTGGTGATAGGAGTAGTATTCACCGTAGCATCAGATATTCATAAATGTTATATAACCATGTAGCCCAATTCGTGCCGACCCTGCCTGTAGAGCAAAGGTTCCAGGTTCAATTGCCAGCTGTTCCCGGCTGTTTCCGGGTCGTGGATGTATGTGAAGTTTTATTTAAGTAACTTCTAACTACTTGGTGTCTACTTTAATCGCCTATTATTATCTTTAAACTCATACAAAATTTACACTCCATAATGGTCCTTTAAAGGACGTACTTACAAAAAAAACTTTTCTCGGTGCTCATTTAGAATATCTAAGAAAACTTTGGAGAAATTGTTAAACTGAATTACTTATTAAAACTCGTTAAAAATGTTAAATTAACCAAAATTTGAAATCATTTTACCCTCATAAATAAGTCTGATATCTAAAAAAGATCCGAGCAAATTTAATCGAAAACAATGAGAAACCTACGTTTGACTTAATTAAATTATTACCAGAAATATTTGAGGCTCATCATTTTCCATTAAATCTTGTTATTGAGGAGACGGAGACAGGTAGATATCAAAGTAAGGTCACAGAGGGAGATGGTCATAATTATCACGTGCGTTACCACTATTCGTTATATCCTATCTCGGCGCATGTACAATGTAGCTTGTGAGTTGCCATTGTAATTATAAAGTAAAAGATAACAAAACTTATTTAATTATATAGTATTTCAACACACACATTTTTCATTTTCAAAGATTCTAATAATATAATGCATAGCTCAATGTTTAAAACCTTTTATTTAACTGGCAATGTTTGTTACTGAAAGTTCGTTAGTATGTTTGTTTCGGTCAAATCCAGAAAGCTCAATTCGAACTAATTTCACGTATGGTATGCAGTTGAAATTTGCTACATTGTTCTAATTCTGATAACATGCATATCAATGACTAACATGACATGAAACTTTAATCAGAGTTGGCTTAGTTGGGTCACAGATGCGATGCCACTCTTGAGAGAAAATAATCTGTATATAACATAGGTAACAGTAAATAATATATTTCATTCAGAATAATGTATATTTCAAACAGTGAAAGAGTTTTGCAAATAGTTGTGAGAGTGAGTTGACAACTAATCTTGACAACTTGACAAGAGCCATCGAATAAAAAAAACAGTTGCACCGTAAATTACACATAATTTTTGTACCGCTGTAAAATGACCACAAAATGGTGACGGTTATGGTCCTCGCTCAGTCCACAATTTTGTATACTTTAGGTATCCATTGGTGTAATTAAATTTCGAATATATACGATACATATGGAACTGAAAAATCAATGTTTTATTATCCGAGATTTTATTATCCTCAGGTTTTTGGATCGAATTGAATTGATCTCAGTGTAGAATCTAATTGAAAAACGTATCCTCATTAATAAGCGGTTGCCGCATGAATAAGTAGAACTGTCATTGAGCCAGTAAATAGCAGAGAAGAAAGAGCAACATTTTCAATTACTTTAAAGGAAATGCAACTAGCGAATGAAGAAAGGCTTTATACTAGAAACAAACGCAGCGGAGCCGGCCGGCCTGAGCGATTAATGTTTTTACGCTCTCGGATCCCTCTAACATTAATTCATGGTAATTTCCCCGCACTCATTTAATTCTTTCAAACTCAACAAAGTTCCAGTGCAGTCGAACTCAAAATTAGTTTTGAGTTTTTTCTTTGGTAGTTTGTTCACTGTTACTACTGGAGCAAATGCGAAATTTTTCAAACTGTAGATATCATTTTGTAATATATTTTTCCTGCCCAATTGCTTACATTACATCGAGTCGCACTCGGAACACTTTTTGTACAGCTGTCAGCAGACGTTCGCACGTTCCAACAAGCGAACGGTCGAACCAGTTCACCGGTAAAAGGTGGCACCAAGCCAGCCAAGGAAAATAGCATTACCACTTTGCATGGAATTGAGCACCGTCGGAAATATGCAGAGTAATAAAGACACAGTTACCTGCAGTAGAGGAGACTAAAAATCATGTACCTTTTTGTTTTTTAGATATAATGCCAAGAGTGAAAAGTCTCATATGAGGATTGGATACCTATCACTGTCATGTAGGTACATGTATGAGAATACCCATTTAAGATAAAAGTATAATACCAAAATGATTCGCAGAATTTACCCGGGCAACTCGTCTTGAAGTTATCTAGGCGGTACTCTGTACTGTGTTCGTAATAATGGTACATTACACTTCGATCTCGATAAAAGAACTTGAGTTACGTCAAAACATACCCTCATTACCTGCGGCATACATAAAACGCCCTACATAAATAAACCCCACCCTTGACCAATTTCGCCGTATGCGTCACTTAATGTTACGCTAAAAGGATTTCGGGGCTGATTTTGCAAAGGAATAGCTTTTCATCTCACGATGTCTCTAATGGTATTTCTTATGATTGCACACATAAGGTTCAAAATTATTTGATTCATACGCTTCATGGAATGGAACAACTGTAATTCACATTTTATCACGTTATGCGTTTATTCAGAGAACAATGGCTCGGGGATGGAGCGAAAAACAAAATGGTGATAATGGATTTGGGCTTTTTGGACGCTGCAGCCCTGATTCTTTGTGTTGACAAGCGGAGTATTGGAAGAATGGGTTTTGTTGGTGTTTCAAAAGACTTTCGCGAGAATCGTACATGTCATTCATGTGTCTATATAATAATAAGCGAAGAAAAAATCTGTGCACTCCTTCCTGACAATAAAGCACTCACATAGGAGTGTAGGATTTCGTATAGTTAACATTTTTACAGAGTAGATTTAATATAAATTGTGCTGTTTGGTGTTTTCGACTGTGGTAACGTCGGTCTTGGACTCGCCAAGCCAACCTCCCCCACAACTGTGCACTCTGCTGGACAACGGACAAGTTTACGGCGTACTCTCTCCATTACCTATTAACTGGGTTCTGTACCATCCAGTTCATTCTAAACAGTACTAGCGTGGTGGTACGGTATGTGACCCATTGTGTCAGATACCATATTTCGTTTAAAATGAACCATGAACTGTTATTGGTGTTTTGAACAGTATTGGAGAGATAATAACGATGCGGGTCCTGCGTTTTGCCTTCAGTCGTAATGTCTTTGGTATTGCCGATGTCCTCGGGCGACGGTCGCTATTATAAAAGTGTATTTCAAGTTTTTTAAACTATAATTATACTATTCGGATTGAATTAAAGATGTAGGTATTAACATTTTTTCACATTAACGTTGTGTCTGTCATTTTAATGGGGAAGTCACGCCACCGTGATTTTAAAAACTTAAAATATTTCACAGAACATGACGTTTTTTTTTCACCCGTCTTAAGAAGGTTAATATAATAAATAAACTTTAAAGCCACTACTAATATGCACCAAATTTTTTTACATTTTGTGTCGCATTGTTTGTGTAGATTTGAACGAGAGAGACGAGATCTATCGATAACCATAATATTTAACTTTCACATAAAAGAGATTTAAAATACTTAATCTATAGTTTATTTAAAAAAAAAGCAATCATAAAATAATACAAGCCGCATCATTATTGACTAACGTAACTACGTATTCAGTTTCAAAGAAAAACCTACAAACGACTTCATTTGCCGATCTATTCACGTAGACGAAATATTACTGAAAATTATCGGCAATACAAAAACATGAGCGTACCCCGAGGCTCTCAAGTTTACCAGTCCGCCGGTTGCTCACGTACTTAGTAAATAACAAGTGAACGTATATCGTTATCTGCGCTATCTTGCGGTGTTCGCAGTACGTTACAGTCATTAGTGATATAGGTGCGGGCCGTGCTGAAAGTGTGTGGCCGATAAGGGGTGCGGTTCGAGTAACAAGCGTAGCGACCGGCGACCGTGCGGAACTATTAGTACAGATAGTCTTAAAATCGGCATTCAAAGCGATATTGGAATCTCTCGTGAACAGGATTAGTGCCTGTTCTAGTGGATATTTTGTCGAGTGAACCCATGTTTTACGCACGTAAGGCCTTGTGTGATACCACCATAAAAATTAAACTCTTAACATTACTTTTTACAAGTACCCACGACCCGCAAATATTAGTATATTTTATTTTAAACCACTCCGCGTTTCTCCCAAAACCCGAACCTTAATATAACGTGCATTTCCCACGATATCTGAAATCGGGAGGCAATTAGGATAGTTTGGGGCGGCTGCCAAATGATCGGCGGGACGTGCGGAGACAAACATTGTAATTCCAATGTGATTATACTCAACTTTGCCTACATCCACGGCCATACGTTGCCCCGCACCTCATTGTCGACTCGTTATAACTTGTATAATTAATCGCTCGCGGCGCAGCGGCGCGGCCGTTCGACATTAGTGTCAGAAATATTCAGAGCTCAGACAACATTTTATTTTTATTTAAATTCGAAGCATTTCACCGTTATTGTTAGTCGAACAAAAACTTTTGTAAATGTCTGAAGTTCAATTGAAATGGTTTGTAAAAATCATCCCGTAAACAATGGGATATAAAACTTTTTTCAGGTCGATCTTTTTTATCGACGTTGTAGTGGAGCCGGCATTGTGTTCAAGTCGGCAGCGGGCTACAGCGCTGCTCCGGAGGCGGTCGAGATAGTTATCTGGTGCTTCAACTTTTGGTGTCGTTGCCCAAAACATCCCGACCATTCAAAATAATTAAGTTGACTGCACTACTCGTATCACCACTTTCAATATATTTCTTTCTATTGAAAGGATTTATCCTTTCTTTGAAGCTCATAGACTTTGGTGAAGCACCCACATCTGAGGCTCTTCAGTTCAAAAGAACGGTTATTGATTAATCTCGTTGTTCCTTTACTCTATGGAAATTAAATATAGTAGAAAACAATGAGAGCGACGTTGTACTGAGGATGCAGCAATTAGAGTGTAATGGATGGCGCGGATAGAGAGTGAGGACCACAGACCGGAGAGCTAGTAGACATGGCCAATAATATAAAACTTTTTAGGTCAACCTTAATTAGGGTTCTGTGTTCCGTGGGTCCATGTGTGTCCGTGAGCAGTTTTACTTATATATCAACCTACACAATACACATACATAATATACAAATTCACGCCGACAAAGTTATAAAATAACTTTTTAAAAATAGATGAAATTTTAGTCTGTCTGAGTATGTCATACAGTTTAAATGCAATAGTTTTTGTCCCAATATAGTCTCTGAAACCTAGCCTATGCCTGGCTGCCTTACATCCTCCTTCTAGAATCAACGGTGAAATAACTATAGAAAATACAAAAACGTTTATTTACTCGCATGTTTTAATATTTTTGTTTGCAAGGTCCTAGAGCTAGGTGCATGATCCATTATATAATGTAAGCTACCTTTGAAGCCTTGTGTGTGATTAGTTATAATAGCACAAAGTTTTGGAAATCATTTTTGATATAACGTGAAAGTAGGCAACGTACCTAAAACTTTGCCTTAAATCCGCCACTTCTACACATTACCTGTTCTACAACAAGGCCATACGTAACCCTTCAGCAGTATTAAGTACGTCACAGCTCACGAGCTGCGCGGGAAGTTGGCATCGAAACTCATTTATTCAAACGCGGCTCATAACCGACATGAATTTAAACACTCCGAGTGTGTGACGCGGCTCGTGCTGCGCCACTCTCCACTTCTCTGCTGTTTAATGATGAATCAGACCTGCAGTGATTTAGCCATTGTAACGAGGAATGGTGCCTCGTGGGATATCTCTGGCTGGTAGATGGAATTTTCGTCTACATTTTGATATAGTTATCCTTTTCCTATTGTTTCAAATGTATTATTTTCATTATATTATTTTTTTGTCTATTTCAATTTACAATAATAAGTTTAAGAAGAGCTATTGATTTTATCTTTATTTCATTGCCTTTTTATATCAACCTCAGGAAATACCGCGTTAAAAACCATATTCGGGGCATTGGGTAATCTCCAAAGCGTATCTCCAGTAGACATAGGTATGTATACCTACTCATGGGAGGGTGACTTGTAAAACGAGACAAGTATCCGAAGGTATACAGTAAATATTATAAGATAATTTATTGAATGACAATACTCTTCGAAGAAAGCAAACATAAAGAGTACATACGTTAAGCTTGTTATAAGTTAGAATGGCGTGTTAGATAATAGTCAATATTATAGAAAGCTACAACCACATTGCTCCGCAGATGAAAGGCCGGCTGACAGGTCAATTTTTCATATGCTTCGGCTACATTATCGGACCAATATTCGTATCCGGGTTATCGCGATAAAACCCCGTCTCCGCCCGCAGGCGATGTTCGTCGTGTTCTATCGTATGTGGCACTCGCGCGAATATACCTGATGTAAAATGGCATTCGCGCGAATATACCTGGTGTAAAATGGCACTCGCGCGAACATACCTGATGTAAAATGGCACTCGCAATTTATTTCGATGAATAACTATTGAATACAATTGTTTAATTAAGGAACATTAGAAACATTATAATAATGGGAGGAAATCAAAACGGTGGATGATTTTATTCAACATTTTTTCATAATTTCAATCAAGGGACGTCCAACGCTTTTCGTGTCTACAGTAAAAATGCTATAACGAAATGTGGTCAGGTCATCGAATTTGATGCGATAAAATCCTTTGTTGTGCGTCAGTATACTGAAACGCCGCGGGCGTTCGCCTTTGCTGGAATACATTGTGAAGTTACAAAATTTTCGGCCACGTTTATCGCGATAACGCAAATCTTCGCTGAATTTCACTAATGTTTTTTTAAATAATAAAAATTACATTCAAAAATACCAAAACGAGATATTTTATCTCGTATTTGACTGTTACGCCATGGTGCAATAATAATTGGTAGCCCGGATACCTATAACGAGTTCTATGTAATTTCAACGCTAAAAAAAATTACTTGAATATTGTTAACAATTGAAAATCATAATTTATCTCAGTACTAAGTGACAAACGTGTCAAATTTTGTAATTTTAAATCACTTCCATCGATGAAGAAAGTTTGCATACCCAAAAGTATATCTGCCCAGAGAGAATCGGTGTGATGCTCGGTGAAGAAATTCACTTCTTTATAAGGATCACTTTTCAGTGGACCCCGTTAATGGGCCATTAATATGGTACTGTGTGGGTAAATCATCATAATATATGCAGTTTCAGTACACTAACACTGCGATAAGTAAATGAACGCGGCACAATAAAATATTTGTCCCTTGTTAAACATCTCGCTTCGTTAGTGCGTTGTGGGGCTTACTCGACTTATGTACTCTGTTTGAACGAGTGACACAATGCCTCTAATTACGATTCACAAGCAAAACTTGACAATGAGATGTTTTGATGTCACTGTTCAATATTAAATTAAAACTTTCTTCACTACACCAAACCCTGGTAAATCTGGGGCGGATGTGTGCTATCCCATGTCATTAGTAAGTTCGGAACACTGTTTAAATATAATTACGATTAAAGGCGCTTCATCTATCCTTGATTCAAAGTCAACGTCCCCTGATCACGGACGAGACTAGGGCACCGAGTACTTGGTAATGGAGGACGCTGAACTCTTTAACATCCTGCTTAATTCCAACGGCATCTTCCACAATAAACAAATACAGTTGCTTAAACTATTACTTTTTTCTATTTTATATTCATCGTTTTCCTTCTTCAAAGTTTTCATCGATATCAATAAAGCGGACTTTGAGAAGTCGGTAACAAACAAATAATCGTATATATACAAAGATGGTGCGTTTAAAATAAATAATATTAAGCAGAAACAGATAAAATAAAACAAGAGACTTAAAATTTAATTTAAAAACATTATATAGAAGCCTTTGTAAGGATCCAATTTACTGTTTTGAATTTTCCCAATATTTAATTAAACTAAGCCCGCTTTCAATCACCGAATGCCACAATAATTAGTAACCAATGCGGTGCGCCGCGCGAAATAAAAACCCACAGCCACAAACCAATCACTAATCAGTATTAATGACGATACAAAATGATCTCGGGTCATTATCGATTAACTGCGTATTAGCGGTGACCGCCGCATGTGATAAGCATCACTCAGTGTTCCACTAACCCTACTGTTGACACTTGCCACAAATTTTCTACACGCAAAAATTTAATTAAACCGAGCTTTAATCAGATCGGGCTCGAAAGCCGAGCGCTCGTGGCTCAGTGGTATATCTCGGTCCTACGTGACATACAGAGGGTCGGTGACTGGATAGTGACGTATTCTATCAAGAGATTTCGTGCTTCGGAAGGAACATAAAATTCTCTGTCCCAGTTGTTGTCATTAAATGACATTTGTCATCTCATGTCAGGACCTTAGGGAACCATTAAAACTTTCCACGCTTGAACAAGCTTTGGAGCATGCTCCAGATTTCTAAGAAGAAACATGTACCCTGTTGGGGACCAACATTATATATATCACAATGTCATTGATAAAAATTAATTGTTTATTATTTTTTTAACTAAGGGAAACATAGACTATCTTCTGTCGTCGTCATGAAGCTAACATGTAAAACACGTACGTTATTTAACCTTGACACATAAAAAGAACAAAGTAATTAAACCGTGTGGGATATCTATATCTATCTATCTAACATCCTTTGAAGGCACACTGCTGGACATAAGACTCCGGGATATCAATGAAATAGCATAATTATTTTGTAATAAGAATTACATTAACTGTATGTTTGATTTTTGATGTTGCCTTAAATACCTTAACGAAATTCGTCACCGGCTCTCCGTTTGTACTGAAGTGATCTGTTCCAATAAACGAATACTATATTATAGTTTATAACAAGGGTCGCGCCGTGCTGCACCGTGTCGCCCCGTGTCACGCCGTGCCGCGCCGTGACGCCAGTATGTGCGTGTAGTAGTATTTAACAGTCATGTAGCATCAGCGAAACGTAGGCGAGAGTCGCTTTGTTAATTTTTGATGAATTGGACAGGTCGGAATGCTTTATACCGTTCAAATGGAGAGGCCAGCCCACTTGTCGCACTTGGAGTGGGGAACTGGCTGATCTCGTGTTAAAGAAAATTCGTGTTAAAGAAGATACGTACGTTGAACTATTTAAAAAAATCTAAATATTGGTAATAAAACTGAGTTACTCGACAACTATGGAACTTACTAAATCGGATTTTATTTATATATATATATCATCATTCATCATCATTACAACCCATAATTGTCCCACTGCTGGGCTCGGGTCTCCTCTCACGAGGTGAGGGGTGTATGCCGTAGTCCACCACGCTGGCCAAGTGCGGATGGGTAGACTTAATACACCTTCGAGGACATTATGGTGAACTCCCAGTTGTGCAGGTTTTCTCACGATGTTTTCCTTCCCCGAAGCAAGTGATAATTACCTTGTAATAAGCACGTAAATTTTTGAATATTAGAGGTGCTTGCAGGATTAGTTCTCACGCCCCCACCTTCGGGGAACCAACGGTCGGACCACTATGCTATCACTGCTATGTAAGTACATATATCAATACTATCTCAGTATTATTATTATATATTTTTTTATCCCAAAATCAGCTGATTAACCCTTATTTTTGAGTATAAGTTAGATAACATCGTTAATTTGAATTCAACAACTATACAATATTTTTATTCTAAATTTAAATACGAGACACTCAAATATCTGCCAATCAATATTAAATATGAAATACCTGCTTCGTCCAATAAACGCTTATATGTTATAGGTCATTAGATATATACATCAAGAAAAGTTATAATATATATATCTAATAATATTTTAAACTTATAGCATTAATAATTTTAATTTATAAAGCTGGATTCAATCCATAAGGTAATACCTAGGTATATGCTACTCATAAATTCAACTCATGAACAAGTCCAAGTAAAAATTGGAAAATATATGAATTTGAATGTTTGGAATATTTTTTCTCTATTCTTGTACATTTTACATTCGTAAATAGTACACTTAAGACCATACACATTCCATATTACTTACCATATAGATTGTATAGTATGCGAATTGTAAAATAAAATCAGCTTAAAATAGAAAACATTTATTCAATAGTCTAAAAAACTAAAAACACGCTTCTAACAGAAGTAGTTTTAATTCAGTTTGCAAGATTTGACCGAAACAAACATACTATCAAACATTACAAGTTAAATAAACGACTTTACAAATGGGTGTAATCATTCTATTTAACCTATGTATATAATATAATTTTCTCTGAATACTACTTTTTATTGTGGCGTAGTTCAATAAAATATAAAAACAAAAGAAAATGTGTGTGAGAAGTATTCTTATAAAAGACACCTGCTCAATGCTACGAAACAATTTGATTATAATCGCTGTTACGAACGATGTTATGCTGTAATTTGTTCGGTTCTATAATTTCAGTAAACCGTATAGAATTACATTCCTTTAAGTAGGTTACAAGACTTACTTATATATTCCACATAATGTGTTCACGTTTATAAAATATTCCAGAGCAATTTTTGTTATTCTTTAATAGCAAATGAAATAAATAATAAAACTTTGTAACGTTATTCTTGTTTCAAAAGGATTCTCTTGTAGTATTCCATTTGACAAGTAAAATATGAAACATATTATAGTTTTTGTTTAATATAGTTACCTATGGATTCAATCAATTATTATTCTACTAGAGTGATCTTCTTATAGCTGATGAAACTTAGGCATACTTTACTTCTTGGTCATATGCCGCTTAATGAAGGAGTTAGTGGCCAGCGGAATTATCAGAATTATTATGCCAGATTAATGTCTACGACATAACTTAACGACTGCTATCTAGTAATACCATCGTTATGTGCCCTCCGAAGCACATATATGTTGCTAAATATTTGGTCACCAATCGATGAACTCGTAATGTCAGGTACATTTTATTAAGGTGAAAGAATTTAATTAAATAATAATTTTCTGTACGTAGTTCGAATACTGGATCCGTTTTATGTATGGAATTGATGTATGACACCTATCTTCAGGAAAGGTTAAAGTTTGTAGTCCTTCATAAAAAAATTTTGCAATTCCAAACTTCAGTCTTTTCCTCCCCTACATAATTAACTCCCATATTACGTGTCTTGTGAATTGATGCACAGTAATACTGTACTGCAAGGCACACTCTATAATTAAATAAATTAAATTCTAATTACAAAGTCGTCTGGCGCCGCTGCGATCGGTATCAAAAGTATAGTCATTAACCTAGCACTGCTAAAGATTCGCTACGTTATTGGAAAACTTAAATATGTATTATAAGCAAGTAAGAGCGTAATTTTTATATAAAATGTTTTTTATTGTTTCTATATCGACTTATCTACGTAAGCCGGATTCTTACGCGTGTGACTCATCGTTAATTGATCACATTGTAGGTAATAAATCTTATATAATAATGAATATAATATAAACTAAAAAACGTAACTCTTTTAGGACTTTCTGTAAGCCTTCAATTTGTCAATATCGACTCAAAATTTAGAATTTGTTCTCAATTATAAATGTTTCCAAGCAATATTAAATTACGAAATTAACTATGCTTAAATAATATTAAAAAAATAACATTTTTTTTTATAGTGTAAAAGTAATTAGAAAACGAATCTAAAGTTCAATATTTAATTTTAGAACGGCGGAATTTTTTAGTCTGTGCTACTGATTACTGATGACAAAATTAATCATATGGATTCAACTCTCGGTTTGTCAGTCCAGTTTTGATAGAGTTAAGAATTAACTATCATAAGTGAATACGTATATAGAATTTTATGTCTGAGTGGTTTACCGTCAAAGAGCTCCCTCGTTTGGAGCGAATCCTAAGTGTGTTATCAGGACACACTTCTTATGAATAATACATGGTTATCGGGACTAGAGCTATATATAAAATTTTAATTCCTTAGGCAAAAAAATATATATTTTTTTAATAATAATAACACTACACATTCATAGCTTCGCACTAAAATTCCCTGTGCCATGGATGCCACGAACAACACTCAAAGACAACAACACACAAAGTCAGACCAAGAAACGAAATTTAAACTCATCATTCAAATTTCTGCCACACTAGAAATCGAACCCAGGAGCCTTTGAATGACGATCCAGTACGGTAATCCCGCAACACAAATAATATACGCTGAATTAAAGTATTTAATAAAAACTTGTTACATAAATATATATTTTATTCAGTTTCATATCAAACTTAATGGACATAAAAATTTAAAATCCATAAATTGAAGCACATTAAAAAAAAAAGATAATTTTCCATCAAATTATTAACTGTCAAAGCCCTTTTTGTCGAACATTTTATACATTATTTTATATTTCGACAGGAAAACAAACCATTAGCATAATCATAAGCGTTATTTTTCCGCAAGAATATTTTTCACATAAAAGTCGTGAGACGCACCACACCTGCCGTAGTCATTATCAAAGGGTTAATTAATTACGTAGCAGTACCAGCGTTGAGTGCCCCTCTCAAGGCTACGTCAATAATACCGGTTTTACGTTGATAACTAACTACCGTGCACTTTATTCACTGAGATTGAGTTACGGATACCCTATAAAGCGATATCGGTAATATGAGATTAATTTACTCGAGAAGATGAATACTTTAAGAGCATAAAAATATGGTATTTTTAGACGACTAATAAATGAACGAAGATGCTGGAATCGGCAACCAAACCTGCTTTAAGTGATCACGGATACTATAGAATAATAGTAACATAAAGGATGCTTCATGGATCCATTGCAGGTCTATAAGGACATGTTATGTTTATATATCTTCAACTGGTCATAACAATTGTGTACTCACGAATGAGACTCATAGACTATCTAACTACTATTGAACTGGGAGAACTATTCTATTACTCATTCCTACTACTCCTAAAAAGCAGTGATAGCCTAGTGTTTCGAACGTTGGTTCCCCGAACGTGGAGGGCTAAGTTCGAATCCTGCACGCACCTCTAATTTTCAAAAATTTATGTGCATATTAATAGTTAATTATCACTTGCTTCGGTGAAGGAAAACATCGTGAGGAAACCTGCACACCTGAGAGTTAACCATAATGTTCTTAAAGGTGTATGAAGTCTGCCAATCCGCACTTGGTACACTTAAAGCGCAATTAAAAGCGCTTAAGATTTTTTAAGTTAATAAAAATAAGCGTGTTCAAAACAAATCATTTTATATTGAAACTATCCATCAGGTTATGAGAGAATATATCTATAATAGTTATTTATTATTTATTGTTCATGTCTTTGTCAAAGTGCACTAGCTTTGTAATGCTGTTAACTTACTCCAGATTTAAACTCATTATAATCGTATACAAATACCAACGCGGGCCAGCTTTTCCAGTTATTTGTACACATGATTAAATTTCTCTTCACTCTACACCGGTAGTGCGTAAAATTGGTAATTAAGTTTTAAGCAAACTTTAAAATAGCACAGGTTTAATAGTTACAGTTAATGTTATAGCTGTTTAAAGGAATTACATGTATTGTTATGTTGAAAAACTTTAATCATTGTCATCGTCAAAACCTATTTCTATCTAATTCGGGCTCGGGGCTTTTCGCAAAGTGTGAGCTATAGTCCCTCACACTCACCAAGTGCAGGTTGACAAGTTTCACAACCCTCTGAGAATATTATGGAAAAGTCTCAGGTGCACAAGTTTCCTCGTCATGTTTTCCGTCACTGACGCAAGTGATTATTAACTTGTGATACGCACATGACTTTAAAAAATTTAAGTTCATGCGTAATATTATGTTGCGTTGAACTTACGCCCTAGCGTTCAGGACACTAATATTAAAATCACTAGTTTATCACTACAAAATTTCCAGACGGCAAAAAAACGCTGACTTATCCCCCAAAAGTACAATTCCCTACGTTGTGGGTAGTTTAATCAAACACCTATTATGTACTACAATTTTTATGTGTGAAACACAATAAATATCTAAAATTATGAGAAAAGCAATATTACCAGTTACTTTAACACATTTTGCGTCCATTAATCGAACACGCGACCATTTTTGTGACATATTTACTACTTACTAAGGCATAGGACCATGAATAAAGTCCATTTGTAGTTAATAGAAATTCAAATGTTGGTCGGCACCTACCTTGAGTCGACACTCGCACTAGTATTTTATAATATTGTATTGCAAGATCTTAAGATAAAATTACATGCAGGTTTATATTTAAAAAAAGTATGTTTGGTGATATTTATTACAGCAATAAATCCTATAATAATATTTTTAATTTTTTTCGTCAGTTTATCTTAATGTTTTTTCACTTATCTCGGAAATTATTTTGACACTGATTAGAATGCGGCTTTCACTCATGTATCCATAGTAAGCTTGGGTTGACATTCATTAAATTCATTTACAATTGAAAATCAGACGTAAAGAATCCCGTATATATTTTTTTTCGTGCGAAGACTAAGGCATATGTATTCCTAAGTGATTCGAAAACTGTTAGTAGTTGCAACACCTGTATTTCTGAAATAAGAGCTATATTATAATATATTATTATCTCTCTTAACACGTAAACCTTATGTGTATTATAGTGTATTGCTGTTCTATTACAAAATTATTTCGTTCTGTCTCTCTTTGTTTATTGATTTCTATATTTATATCTGTGTAAAAAAAAATATTTCCTTTAAATTCAAAACATGTACAGTTTTATATTGAAAGCCATAAAAAAAAGATATGACAATTTTAATGGCGTGATTTAAAATAATTTATGTTATTTTAATAGTATATTTAATATTGTTAGAATTAAATTTAAATGTCGTTTCTTCTGTTACAAAGAAATGCAAAAAAGTTTTATACATGTATCATTTAATTCACATATATATGTACTAATATATTTTGTATAACTACTCGTTATATAGAAGAGAAAAATAAAAGAAATAAAACTGAACCGATGTATTTAAAAAACATTGTTAATTCACATTATTTACATATATACTGTGATCCAAGTGTCTCGAGTCTCAAGAGTAGTGTCACATCTGGTGAGAGCTGCAGGAGCATAATTAATTAACTCACAGTCTCGATTTACGGCCCCCGCATTCATAAACAATTCTATGAGGTCTCATAGTGAAATAAAAAAAACGATTTTCACTTTTCTGCTGCTTCTTCAGTTTCTTCAACAATGTCCAAGACAAGTATGGGAATACAAATAATCGATCTTTTCATTATATTTCAGTATAGTAATAGCATAGTGTTATTATTCAACATGATGGAGAGCTTTCTGCCGTGTGAGCAATTGATCTTCTAGGTTTATTATCAAAACGCAATTTTATACGAAGCTAGCTGTCTATGTTAGTATATAGATATTTCGCTGAAAATAACATACTCATCAAACCTAGCTACGAATCATGTTTCGACGAAACAATGTAGTGTGAATGACGTCCATTGGTTTGGTTTTTCAAAACAGAACCACTACATAAATTAATGATATTTACTCATTCGTTCATGTTGTTGAAACATAAGACAAACATCCAACAACATCAAAATATTTATCCTACCCATAAATTTAAGTTTCAATCCCAATTAGGGATTGAACGCGCGAAGGGAAGTAGTAATTTGATGTAAAACGGGTCGGAAAGCAATAATTTGGTATAATAACGATACAAAATATTAATCTGAATATTGACATAAAATTTGTTATTAAAGTTACTGCAGCGCCACCTATCTAATTTTGACAAGAACCCTGAACCTCAATTACTATATATTTTATTCGTTCTATATAATTTTTCATCTACCTTACTGAGTATAGATAGACCTGCTAAAGTCGCTAATCCACCGACAAATGTCGGCGATATTCATGTCGGTGGGTTCAAGGAATTGAATGTCGAAAAACTTTATTAGCGGCATGTCGCGAGACCGTGAGATCGCGAGACTGTCGCCGTGAAAATAAGTATGTAGCTTATTCACCGACAACCGCCGCCATGTCAACGGGTAGCATGTGTGGGTAAATGTAGAAGCCGTCATGTCGGCGAGTCGGCGAGTTTTTATATGAGAATCCATAATAATCCAAATTTGTCCAAACAGTCAGTTTCTACTTCATTTACTTTTACTTTATTTGAGTACTAGCTAATGCCCGCGACTGATGATCGTAAGTGGTCATCGCCATTCAAGCTACCAAGCAAAGGCTATTGAATTCCAGTCTGTCGGAAAAAAGTACAAAACTATTCGTTACTTTGAAAACCAATGTAACAACTCTTGATATATACATATGTAAAAGTAAACATAATCAATATTCACGTTTGTTTCAAGATAAACGGTGGAAATCTATACATCTACATAAGAAATCCATACATTGTACTACAATGCATAATACTCTAGGTATTAAGCAATAGTAGAATTGAAAACGCATTGGAAAAGTGCGTAATTGTATCCTTAGATTCGATTTTGTTTGGTTTGGTTTGTTAACTGGTTATTTAACTTCTAGAAGCAAACCAGTTGGGACACCCACGAGTTGACACTCAAACATAGGATGGGTTATGCCCATAAATATTAGGCAGTACATTAAAATATATATTCCAAACATTATTAATGAAGGCTTATCCTTCAATTGCATTTGTAGGCACTCGAATAATAATCGAATAATATAAGGATCTCGAAGAAGCGATATTTCTTATTTTTTGTGTAAATATCTGAGAAATGCGCAAATGAGATACCTATTTATAAGTGGTCACTGTAGACCATGCACAAATACCATGGACATCAGGATTCGTTGCTACTAAGAAAAAGAAAGATGGAAAAAGAAAGAACAGTCTCATAAGCTAAAATTTCATTAAACATTGAATATACTTAAATATAAATATGTGATATAATCCCTCGTCTTTGAGGTTAGTAACATAATAAATTTTAAGTCAAATAGATATTAGGGATCAAGTTTTCTTAATAATATCTAATCAAGTGTAAAGTTTTAAAATCGATGTCTTCTAAAATCTTTCACGATTGCTTTGAATGTATTCAATTTGTATTGAAACTCTAGAATTAAGAATAGAATCACACATAACTACAAAATTGTCAACTGCTATTTTAGGACACAGTCGAGTGGCAGAAAATCAATAAAGGTGTCCCACTTTATAATAATACTTTATAGCATGTTCATCTATTTTAAAAATGCAAAATGCATTTTTGCATTTCTATGTATTTCAATTACGGAAATAATTATAATCATAACTATTATTTGTAAAATATACACTGTTTATTAAAATGATGTAGTAGACGTTACTTATTATAAATTATTATTTAACAAAATCATATTTTATCTGTATAAATATACATAATTATACTAAGATAAATTCATATTATATTAAATATATCTTACCTGTTGCGACTAATCCGAGCACAAGTGTTTCTTTGGAAATGTCCGTGCACTTAAATCAATTTTAATGTCAAAATAACTTAAGCGACCAATGTTCGGTAACAGATGCTTTACGCCAAGGCGAAAAACCAACCAAGTAACGATTAATGGAATCGAATCCTCGTAGACGACGTAGACGCGTAACCGCTACGGGCGCTACGACGCGACTGAAGCGCTACGCAGCTACAGTTTCGACTAACAAAATAAGGCATTCGTGCGATTTCGGATCGCGACGGAAATTACCGAACGCGCTACAATATACTAAGATGTTTATAGCTGTGTTGCTGGCACTTTTAATATTAATACGGAAAAATAGTTTTTATTACGTTCCACTGAAACATTAGGCACACCCATGTGTACTGTTTTATGAGGTTATAACCGTCCGCTACAAACTAAAACTATATAATATGTGCGAAAAGCGTTTTTGCTCTCAAGGTTTTCATTACTTTCTTTTTTACCGCAACAAAGAAACATCTATAGGTTATTTGTTTTCGATTCTTAAAATGCTTAAACTTGTTCTTCTTGTAAATATGGCAAACGAGCTAAGTAATCAGCTTTAAGAGTCAGCGATACACATGAATATTAAAAGTATTATCGTTCCGTTGCTAATCAAAAAGGAAACAGGAAACTAATACATTAGCTTTAATTAGTTTCGATTCTATTTCATTATATAGAGTAAGCAATTCTTAAATCATCCACTAATCAAGTAATAGTGTAATTTATCTTAAGATTACGACTTTTTTACCCTTGATTTGATTAATACTAAGGTAAAGTAGTATGAAATTGTTGGATAATTTCCATACCTATATAAACGTAACTTACTCCGGTTTTACACTCATATCAATATTCACAACTCATTTAACCCTTTCAGCAGAATAAATAAATAATGATGATGATATTTTATTAATTGAAAAAAAAAACTATATTAGAAGATTTTAACACATCGGACGAATTTTAATCTTATACTCCATTAATTCGCGTTCATTAATGCGTTTTTAAGTCAAGTTAGAGGATGTTAGCGGTGATAGCCTAGTGGTTCGAACCATGGTTCCCCGAACGTGGGGGCGTGAGTTCGAATCCTGCACGCACCTCTAATTGAAAAAAAAAGTTATGTGCGTATTACTAGTTAATTATCACTTGCTTCGGTGAAGGAAAACACCGTGAGAAAACCTGCACACCTGAGAGTTCGTCTCAATGTTCTCAAGGGTGTGTGAAGTCTGCCAATCCGCACTTGGCCAGCGTGGTGGACTATGGCCTATACCCCTCACCTTGTGAGAGGA
>DWPA01000966.1:0-20782 GCA_018251375.1 Calpodes ethlius
CGGCACCGTGCGGACGAATGAATTAAGGTACGAGTAAATGGCTTGTGGTACGTTATTTTTTCAAACAGCTAAAATTTATAAATAATTCGCTGGAGATATAATTACCATATTCTTTGACGGGGCCAATCAGCCGCCTCGTCGTTCAGCACGTCAGGTGTACGGTGTATGTACGTAGTATGTTGCTCGGAAAGTTCGTGCCGATATGTCAGCTCATTCCGATATTGACAAAATTAACGAATCGTAATATTTTTTTTTTTCTAAATACGGCTGAAGCTATCTCTGGCACAATATGTACACACACCATCGGTTTTCGATAATTGTGATATATTCAATCAGGACTCCCGCGTTACCTACCGAAAATCGACACCAACATTCCGTACAACCTATAATTATTTTCGATAGACAACATACAAGAAAATAATATTTACTTAACCGATATATATATAGATTATATTATCGATATGATTATTATTATATGAACCGTAGCAAGCAAATTTAAATTTTATGTAATTTCAATTAAGCTCTTAATTTTAATTGAAATATTTTAGAACTAATACAGTAAAGAATTGCTGTTTTCAACAACAAAATGCTACCACTTTCTCTGTTACTCAGAATTCATTAGCTCGTAAAGTGCATCGCCATTTGTAGTCGGTCTCATAATTCAAATGAGTCACCTCACATTACAGGACATCAGCGCCCTTCGCGGGTCGTTAGGGCGTTCGAAAACTCGCTACTGAAATAGACATTATGGAAAGTGCCACAATTACCGCCGTGACGCGGTGGAAAAGTTGCGTTGCCGCGGGTACAGGGCTGTCGGCTAATACACAGCTAGTGTCACTGGAACTTTTGCTAGGAATACCTACACTACTAGAAATACTAGATACTCTCAGGGGTATCAATGTTTTTATAAATACTAAACTTCTTAACAAAAATTTGGTTCAGGTATTTTTTTACCTATGTCAATCACATGTCAACCGTTCTATACAGGTCAGGCATATCACTTCGCTTCACAAAAACTTAGTATCGAATTAACTATGATTTATAAACATTTACAATTTGCCTATTTCCATTTTTTTAAATATATCAATACTTAGTGTCAAGAGACCAAACAATGTAAGTATATCGCCGAATTAGCGTCAACAATATTGTTTGGCAATATTTTCAGTAGGTTATATAAAGCAGAAAATATATTGCCAACAAGAACATTCCACGAGCCGCGCGCACCCCTGCCTGCGGCTGAGTGAAGGTGGCGAGCACGTAAGACGTCATTTAGCGTCGGAATTAACATAAATAATAACGTCATTTCTCAGCGCCGGGGCCCGATATTGCGTCATTCGGCCTGCTCTTTATAGCGTCGACACTTAGCGGCGAATAAAAAGTGCGTTATAAATTCCGTCGATTTTTCCGCGCCCTTCTGGCTGGAGGTGGCGAGTATTTGCATCACAATTGTCTGGCGCTCGCATTCCGGTTCAATGTTTTAATTTCGGCAACAAATAACCTTTGCAGTAAGAAAGGTTCATTTGCATGTTAGTGGCGGTGGAGTGGTTATAAAAAGGCGCAGTGAAAATAATAACTGGCTCAAGTTATTGCGAGCTCTTAATGGGTTCGCGCTCAGCCCGCATGTCCGGCCGCCCCCCGCCGCCCGCGCCGCCCGCGCCTCCCGCGGCCCCGCTGGCGCCACGCCACCTCCTCACCTTTTTAGTTTCTCATCCCGAAGACACATGAATAACAATACAACTAGCGATATCTGTTTCTTCTCCTTGCCGACCTTTCCACTATTCATATATTTTCTACCATCATTTTTTCTGTATTGTAATCATAAACAATGTTTTACAACAACTTAAATATATGGCAAAGAGCGGGCCGTCGAAAAAGAAATCGGATTAGTTTATAGTATTTTCATCGTAACAACACTGTCCTTAGGAATAACAATGGATTTCTGCAATTAATAGCTATTTTTCAACTGTCTTCATAAGTAGGTTTAACCCCAAAAATAAATTACATTAACTTATATTTGGATAGCCCATCGGCTAATTATAAATTGCACTGTTCCAAATTTGTACAAAGACTCATATCGATTCTTAAGTGTTTTAATTTGTCAAACAAATATTAATCGTTTTAAAATTATTCGCTTAATTATATTCTCACGTTCACGTATATCGAGTGGTACACGTAAATCCTAATGTATAGGCAATATCACATTCATATATCGCATATTAAAAATACGAAATACGAAAGAAAAATATTCAGGTGGTACATAAATATTTGTATGAGAACAAGATAAATATGAGCTTTTTAAGGGGCATGAAGCGCTGTCGACTTTTAAAAAATAAAACAAGGCAGATTGTGTGTGATCCCGCGGGTTTGCCGCCTAATGAGTTTGAAGCCGCGGCCGGGGATAAATCTTGCAGTTTGTGACTCTAAATATTCTGTGGGCGGCGCGAGCCACGGGACTGCAGCGGGTTATTAAGGTACGCTGGGCGACGCATATCGACTCAATTAACAATAATGTGACACGTAGAATACATTCAATAATACCTTTAGGGGATTTACAGTTGCTTACTGTATATTTATTTTAATTCTGGTAGTTTGAGTGATCAAAACAGCATTTCAATGTGTGTGCATTCAACTACTACGTCATTAAAAAAATGGGTCTGTAGTAAAATACAATATAAAGTGTAGGTACCGTATCATAGTAACATTTATGAAGAATTTGAAAGAAAGTTAAAAATACAAAACTGCACTACTAAGTAATCATATGAAAATAAAATATATTATTGCTAAGAACTTGCATGTGTTATCAAGTCACGAAGGTTTCACATAGTAATCAAAAAGTAGTCCACAATTAACTTAGAAAGTATTGGCAATCAATACACTGTTCCCGTCGCCCGCCGACCGCCACCGCCACCGCCGCCGCTCGCAACTTACCTCGGCGTGTTCACCCCGTGTTATACTCCTCAGATCGTTATAAATCAAAGCACGTTGCTTCTTATAAACATATTTTGTGTGTCGTCTCTTCTTCAAATCGTCCTCCGTTATGCACTGTTATGTTTTTTCGCAATTTTCTTTTACGACAGCATATCTTCGCTCGAACTCTAAACGTTGGAAAAATTGTTTGATAGCAACACATTTGTCTACAGTTTACAATGTTCGCGACGTCACGGAGTAGATGGAATACCTCTATAACAAATCGTAAATCTACGCTAATACGGTAATTTAAACGTTTCATAATAATTTCTGAGTAAAGATGTGATTTTCTCTTAAAAATAAAACAAAAAAAATCTCTGCTTATAAAAATATCCATATAATATAAAGAGGACAACAAATTAATTTGTTTTTTCAGAGTGGATACATGTAATAACTTTGTGTAGATTGGATAACAAACGACCGGTTCATCAGAGCAGGGCAGATTTTCTGGTCGCGATTGTTCGTGATATGATTATGGTATAAGTCCAGAGACACTGCCACACATTAAATCGTAGTTCAGAAGTATGAGTGCATTTAAAATATATGAAGACTTACTCGCATGTGCACCCTGATGTGAAATTCTTAATACTACCTAAAGTTGTGCTCAAAACCGCGCCGTGCTATTATATAACACGTACCTCTTTCATAAGTATGCTATAAGATATATTATGAACTAATTATTTTTTAAATTCATTAATTCTGCTCTTATTTCATATTTATATTGCAAAATTACTAAGAATATACCTACTCGTAAATATGTCTTGATGCATTCGTTACAAAACAATTACATTAAACATCATAAACTCAGCGAGTCCAAAGTTTCTGGTGATATTATGAAGAGTTCACCTTCCCTATGTTTTATTTAAAAGGTCCCGGCGTCCGGCGACACGCAACATTGTATCAGAGTCGCTTGACGAGCGAAAAATTATTCAGCAGCGACCGTCTGAAGCCGCGAGGAACTTGTTCCGCTGCATAATTCATGGGAAAACCCAAAAGGTACAAAGTGAAATGACCCCAGGTTAATAGAAATGCTTAATGGTGTTTGTGTTCCCCCTCGGCTGTGTTATGACTTATATTATATCGGCTACTATGTCGACTATCAAATTGGATAAGGAAGGTTCCTGTGACATGAGGTCTATGATTCCGTTATTGATAAGGGTCTTCCGATTTTATAATGCTAGCAACTATTTCCTACTCACCTCGACATGTAGGTGTATGTTCCTCGGTGTCATAGCTATTTGCCACGTTGCAGTCGTGATTCTTCTTTTTAATTTCTCTATAATATAACTAACTATAATATGTTACCCGTGGCTTCGCACGTGTAAGAGAAGAGAACCGCCATAGAAATGATGTCAATATTTTCTATAATTGGTTGCTAGGCAACGCTTTGTTGTTAACAAATTAAACGTTTTCTTTCATTTTGCTGAACATCGTAATGGATCTTTCCACGAAAATGAGATGTTTTTAGCGGTAAAAGTGTGCAATAGTACTTGTCTCTCTCCCAACTACATCCAAACCAAAAATTACGCCTTGTAGCGTTGTGAAAATGGTTAATCAAACACACACTCGCATTTATAATATTAGCATAGATTATATGGATCTTTTTTTGGATTAAAAATCCATATAAGTACTTATTATCCATATAAAATGTTAAATGTCTTCATCATATTTAGGACATGCGTAATTAATCACATACAATGTCCGGACCCCGGGCCTCGCCAACGTAATCACTCAACACAACAGGAACTTTACACAAACCGCGGTAACTTACGACTAATTACTTATGGAACGACCTTCGCTAAAGCCGTGGTCACCCTCTCGCAAGACATCCAAACTGTGGTGACCACACCGCGCCCAGATAAAGCCGGACGAGGGACACGGGTAACGAAATTCCGGATTAATCTTCGGCCGGATTTTCCAAGACAAATATGGCGGCCTCTAACTAAATGGCTGGAAATTATTGAATTAAATGGACATACCTATACAAAGGCTTGTGTTACCGATTACTGGATAGTTTCTAAGGGTATACAGAATAATTTATTTGAAAAGGTCTCCAGCACAAAGGAGCACAATACGTAGTATAGCCTACGCATGCGACTAACCGCAATATTATTTTTAACAAACCTTAAAAAAGGGAAAAGGTATACCTATAAATAATTTTCTTCTATAATATTTTTTTTTATATTTATAAGTGGAACGTGTATGACCGAGCTTAGCTCGGTGTTTTTTTTTTGTACATCATGTTTTTTTGGAATTATATTTACTTAAACAATGCAAATTATTTATTGATGAAATATGAATAATATATTTTGATCTTACCTCCATAAATATAAGGAAGAAACTCGAAAAAAAGAGAAAACAAATAAAACAATTGGACCGATATTAGAACCGGGTTTTCCTGTTTTAAAGCGCCTAATTTTTCGCCCGAACTATTCTAACTTCGAAAATAGTAGCGAAATTTAGCATTGTATTCTAATTATATTGTAGGAGGTTAATCAATGAAAACACGGTTAAATGACGTTTTCTGAAAATAAAACCTAACTAGATCGATTTATCAATTTCTTGAAATTTTGTATTCAGGGGGTTGCGGGGTTGGCGATAAATCGATCTAGTTAAGTTTTATTTTCAGAAGACGTCATTTTAACCGTTTAATTGCTCGTTTAAAGATATTAGATGATAAAAATTTAAAGTTGATAATTTTACAATTCCCATATGTGTCACTTGTAATTTTTATAACTAAAATGTAAATCTATTTTAAGTACATGATTAAATACTCATCATTTCAAATTGAATAATAATAACATTGAGATGATATCTATATATGTATAGGTATCTAGTTTAACCTATGTGTCAAAACTCCTTCACTCAGTAATACAATAGATACCCTAAGGGAGAACTTAAATTTCGATTTGTATTGATTACGCTGAATCGTGAGGTCGACAGCACCGGCTTGTCCCAAGTTGTGAGTACTGACACCGCAGATGGCAAACGTTACGACCGACGACCGACGACCGACGACCGCTCAACTTGGGACAAAGACGTGGGACGCGACAGTTGACAAGATGACCTATGTTGCTAAGTCATGAGAACATTTACGTAACTAACTTAGTCATTAATTAATTAAACAACTTTGTCTTGACAGAAGATTTGTCAATTATAATAAATCGGAGTAAGTATATTGTAAATTGAGCCAAGATGTACAAAGTTGTAAAACTCAAAAAATTAAAAGGAAAAAATACCCGTTTTATTTTTTAATCTAATTCATTGGGACTGTTTTTTTATGTATGAAACCTGAGCTTTCACTCACAACAGGTGGGTCTTAGGGTTTCCACCCTTCGTAGAGTTCAAATACTCTATATTTGGTTCTGGTGCACCCTCGTGAATAATGGACGAGACTATGTCACCGAGTCCTTCCTGTTGGAGGTTGCTTGACTCGAGGCAGGACACCTCGATCATGAAATCTCCCTTTGCTGTTCCATTTAGATAGCTAGTGTACTCGTTTCGTTTAGCAGTCATATAACAAATATATCGATCAGCAAGTTACTTCGTTGTCAAAATATATATATTTTATCTATAGATACGACGTAGAGGAAGCCTTAGATTAAAACTAATTCCATTAACATAGCCCATCATTGATACCACTGTCTCATTAATTCATTATCATGAAACAAGCATCTAACTTACTCCACTGAAATTTATTTTAGAATAATTTATTTGTACCTAGAGATGTACTTGTTTGTATTCCGCAAAATATGATGACGTAACTCGTTGAATCTTCTTAAGCACAGATTAAAAATCCTTCCCGCATTAATTCAACATAAACACAGCAGCAACAAACTTAAGGTCGGCCGGCGCACAATGGGGCTTAGGCCTCGAACAAACACGAAACTGTAAGACGTTTCGGACAATTTACATGTTGTAATTTTAATTAGGATTCCGGCGACCGCGGCCGGCCGCGCCAACAGTCGCACACCGCTCCCCCGGGAATACTTACCTAATGTTAATTTAATCCAAGACGGACGACGGACAACGGCCGACCGGGAAAAGTTGCGACTTCTCGTCTTGGGTCACTCTTGATCTTGTTCACAGCGGTGGACTTGTGCAAGCTCTTTCGAAAGTACTATTAGTATTAACAATTAAAGGAACGTAAGCATGCACACCATATATAGCAATTTAAAATAAACAAACTGGCCAATTAAGTTGGTCGATCGACAATTACTTGTTAAACTTACCATCTGAGACAGTTTTACTTTAAAATTGTTCATAGTAGTACATACTGCTTACGGGAGTTTATACACGTCCAACCACTTAAGTAGTATACACTTACTACAACCTTAATTAAGTCACCGTTCTGTTTGAAAGCGGAACCAGAACTTTTTATAGGTACAGCAGAGTTTTGAAAGATCTTCCTGTAACGTGAATCATCGTAGATCTTCCAAATATAGCTCTCAGCAAGTCGTTACAGTATCCCAGTAGGAGCACGCCCTGTACGGCCACGTGTTAAGCCGTGGTGTACAATTAAGGACCCTCGGACCGTACACGGGCGACCGAGGGCAGGCCAACTGCCGTTTAAACCTGTCGCCACCGACTTACCGACTTCACATAAATACTTCGTTACTCTGTCCTTACTATATACTAACAACTTGTTCTCGTATGAAAGGAGTCATAATCCTCCACCTTCAACAAACTTCACCGAGTTCATGCACCATTAAGAGCAATTTAACAAGAAATTTCAGATTTAGTTTCATCTTTTACAAAAAAAATCTCAAAATCTAAGTATCGTTGATATCAATAGACCATTTTGATGTCTTCCATAGGAATTTTGTCCTTAGAACGCACGCCAAAATTTATTTACATACCAACTAATTTAATATCCAACTATACTTATATAAAATCACATGGCAGTACTTCAAAAAAAGTAAATAAAAATAGTTTTTTCCGACGTGAAAACGTTGAGCTTTTACAACTTTATAAATTTAAGAAATGTTTATAGTTAAGTTAATAAGTTTTGTATAAGTAATAATTTTCGATTGGAGATAATTAAAAAAAACGATTAACAATTTCTATAAGCAAACTGACTTTAGTGAAGTGACGTGCATACTGTTAAAGGTTACACATAATTCTCTTCACAAGGATAACATCATTCTTATCATTCACAAGAATCTACCCGAAGCCGCTAGCAGAAACTTCCCAGGTCATAGGTCACAGATCCCGCAATTTGTATCTATATGAGATTTCTGAGCCACGCAAATATTGCTCCAATATATCTCATATCCACGGAGATAAATCAATGTAGACGATCCTCCCGGAGTGCAAGTAGGTTACCGTGTGGAACTTATTCAAGCGATGGAGAGCCGTTATTCATTTTTAGATAGTATGTGAAGAAATGTATATCGCACTGATTAGGATAACAGCGGGACGTCGTGTAGTTATTAGGACGAAAGAATGAACTAAGATCGAATAGTAAAACTTGGATAAATATATTACAAAGTTGTACAGGAGTTACATTATAATGTTTTAAGTATATTACAAACTATGCTTATCATTTCATACTAGTAATATAGACTCAAACATGGATGACCCCATGATCTCTGATACGACTTTGAATTAATATTTAATGCAAATCGGTAATGCATCGCCGCAGCGGCCCCTAGCGGCGCGGTCAAGGCAATTAGTTGGCTAATTGAAGAGCGGCTTTGATGTTCTTTCATACCTTTGCCCAGTGACGCGCGTTCTCTTAACTGATCTCACCTGAACCCTCCAACTAATTTTATACTCGAGTCATAAAGAACTCGACGCAAGAGCGAGGGACGAGCGGACAGACCTCTCGTTCGATGGCTCTCATCTTTTGTTTCTGTCCCCTGTTTTTAAACAGATTTTGAGATCCTCAGCCGACTGTCTCGAGTTTAAATTATAATACAATTTTATTGTTTTTAATATTGAAGTTAACGTCCATTCTATGTTTATTATTGTAATAATAAACTTAATCCAGTTCTGATAAATAATATACAATGGTAGCATTGTGATGAATTATATTAGTAAAAGCTTGCAACGTGATACTTTTTCACTGATGGTCTAGAAAATTTAAGACAAGATCATCCATACGCATTTAGCTAGCGACAGCTTTCTCGCTATGATATTAAATTTCAACTTCAATTAAAACTGATTCTACTTAAAGTATATTGTATATATACGAGTATATATTGTATGTGTATGTATAAGCGAAAGATATTGAAAACATGACATTTGTAAACAATATTCAGTCTCAAGATCCTTCTGAATAGTTGTCACCAATTTTCCTAACTTTCATCACATCGGAACAGCTGGTATTTAAATATATCAATCTTAGGAATGATGTACCAACCGATTGATTTTAAGGCTCGGTTAAATTCAATGTCTTTAGTCTTACTGTATAAATTAAAATGTAAAATTAATTTCAATTTAATATCCACTGAAACAGTTGGTGTCAGCCATTGTTTAGTACAAAGGTAGCCGCAAGCTTACTCCGGAACGCTGTCAGTGTTGTCACCCAAAACTGTCTCGTCTTACACAACTGCCTTCACATCGCCCCGGAGGCCTAAACCGTGACATCGGAAAACAGCCCATATGTCGTAGCGGCAAGGGTCATGAAGCTAGTGTAGTAATTAGTAACAGACCAAAGCTACGGAAGCTGACCGCTCTTCCGGCGCCGCGCGTCGTCTTGCGGAAAGGACGCGCGGGGCGAGGAGCAGAGCGCTTCTACTACATGTTTGTGACGTCACAAATCTAATAGAGACGGTTAATTTAAAAGTAGGGCAAATTATATATTATAGTTTTATAACAGAAAAAAGAGTTAAACGACTCTTGAAGTCTCTATATTAAACAGTTTCATTTGTCTTTCAGCTGGGACTTCTAAAACTTCGTTGACTGATTACGTGACTAGCAAGACGCGGACTTCTTCATTCTAGAGAGGTCCGGCGCGTGTCTCACCAGTGAGCGGGTAGTGATCGCCCCGAATATTATCATGCCATCAAACTGCCTCCGAAAAAACGGAACGACTACCACCTAACAAAAGCAAATGAAATGGCTGAACGTTATTACAAAATTCTGTGGAAAGCCATGCAAAGTTTTCAAACAAATCAATACCAACCCCTCAGTTTGTAAAGTGAATCGATAACTCCCCATTCGTCATGTTCCCAGGAAATGGTCCATACGTGTGGCCGCGCGGCGCCTGCCGCTTCCGGCGCCGGACAAACTGCTCCCGGATCGGATACCGAGCTCGTCAGCCAGGTACTGTACACTGCACACTACACTCTTCACTGTTAAGGTTCTTGAATACAATTCAACGAATGTTCTATGATATTGTCCACCATCAGACCACTACACTGGACCAGCATCTTCATTCTACTATACTGACAGGACTAACCAACTTAAACGTCCAAATATGTAACCTAACGTCTACTGTTCTCTTACTAGAGAATAACTAACAGATATTCTTATTAACACATACTTACGCAACTTACGAAATGATTAAGGTTCCGCCTACAGTCCTTTTTCAGGTTTGTCACAGATGTCCATGCAAGCTCGTTTACTATGTATAATCACGTCTATATATAAAGTCTTTGACCAAAATCTTTTATGTAACTAGCTAACTAACGAGGAGACAAACCACCTCATGGTCAGTGGCCATCGTCACCCATGGATATCATTAACAACTTTGGTTTTACCTGCGCGTTGCAAAATTGTAATTTGAAAGATCTGTTTTGGCTGCTGGTCCTCTAACAGCCCTCTGGAGCTGCTTGGTGTAGTATGCTGTAGTCTTTCTTTGTTGTAAAGTGTACTTGAAGATAATTAGTCCTAAATTAATATTTGGCACTCAAAAGTCACGTTCTAATTATAAATACCACCATCAAAACAGCTTCCGTATGTGTGAGCAAATAAAGCCATGGTCAGTCCTCTTTGATCGTAACGCTGTGTATAACTACTTGACAGTCCACTTACAGCAAACTCTTAACGTACGTTAACACCCGCAGGGCACACCACGTCGCGTGACCCGGAAGTGACGCGGGCCCACTGCCCACTTCCGCCGCTTTGACAAACTGCCTGCAAGGTTGTGCGAGCCGCCGATGCGGCGACGACGCGGAAGAAAGGCTTCGATAACAAAACTATTTGCTATAAAACATTTAATTAATTATTTTGACACATTGTTTATTTCTTATTTTATAACAATAAATTTCTTGACATATACCTGAGTAGCAGAATTTTACATGTTGATATTTTGTTTTTTGACCAAATATTTGTTTGTTACATATACTTATCTCATCATTTAGATAAAAAGGTAATCATAATAATGATAATGGAACGCAATAGAACAAATAATATATTTTCAAGGTTGATTTCTGCTTATTCAAGGCTGTAGCGAGCCAGGCAAGGTTAGCATACATCTATCACGTTCTGATACAATATTGTCGAGATTTATCTGGGTTGTACAAATCTCAGCGAAAATAAAAAAATAAGAGAAACCTGATGTTATTGCGTCATCCTGTATTCAAAAGAACACACCACTTAAGAGGAGAATAGGTTGGAATGAATATAGGAAAACCTTACGTGTTCCTAAGTAATTAAAACCATGAGTGAGCCAAAGAATATCATGATGGCTCTAATTAATCTGTTGGTATATACATTATATACAGTCTTTTACCATTCACTTCAATGTACCTTTCAAATGACAATAGAATTTTTGAATGAGGTCTCGTGGTTCTTCAGAACCGAACAGACAAGAAAGACCGAAAGAACCGACAGAGAGTTGTTCCTACATAAACAATAAAAAACACACAAGTTGCTTCCCCGCCTTTGTATATACGTATACATACATAGTACATATACATGTATATACATAAAGTTACAGCATTGGCTTCAATCGACATGTAAATAAACCCAAGTGCATATCAGTTTAGCACTCCATAATTTTCATATGACCGAGAGGGTGCGGTGCAAACTTTAGAACACAGGTTACAGAGCCAAAGTGATAATTTATTTCAAAAGGTCAATCCCAACTTGCCAACAATATAACAATTGTTGCCGATAAAACCAACTTGGCCCATCTCGCAACACAGGCCGGTCTTCTAAACTGTAAAGTTGACACTAATTCGCGCACGTAAGCGCTAAGGCCAAGTTATGGGCTATTAAGAAATTGTTCTCGCTCGGACCGAGGTGGAGGCGGTGGGTCAAGATTGAGGGGGTTGGTTATTTGCGTAAAGTTTCGAGCGCCGTGTGTGCCACCCTTAACGGGATTGTCGAATTATGTACAGAGTGATGCATCAATTGTTTCATTTTCAATGTATAAATAATAAACATAAGTAAATATTTTAATTCTGGTACTATAAACCCTGTTTATTGTAGACAAAGCATCATTTTAAGATGACGATAATGTTGAGTATTGATAAATGGAATGTTGATTGGCTACGGACATAGTGCAGGCACACGGTCTAAAAATCAGGGGGCAAAAAATTACATTCAGTTGATATTATTGCACTCAGGAGGTTTAATAAATCTTTCTCATAATATGGTCTACAAACGTGTCAACTAGCCACTTTATGAGGAGTAGTGGAAAAATAATTTCATTATATCACAACCCAACAACTAAGCTAATATCGCGAGAGGTAATCAGCAAATTATTCACGTATAAACTGTAACAATTTATTGATTTCCATTTTAATTGACATTTGTATAATTATATAACCTTATATAGAATTGTTTGATTTAATCGTAATAATAAATTAACACTTTAATACAACACACTGCACCCTGTATATTCGTACACAGAATGTAAAGTCGTCGCTTAAAGTCGAGGGAGCGGCAGCAAATTGTACGAGGTGTTTAGAGCCGCGTACCCGTGTCCGGCGCCGGCGTCTTAGGTAAACTGACCCCGACCTCTCCTGCTGACCCCTCCGAGGCGTTGACAAATTCCATGGTAAATATTTTGGCGATTTCAACACTCAGGCCGAGTTTTAGTTTATATCGATATAGTGTTTCATTTATTTAAACCTTTTTTATCGTCTTTAACTACTTAACTTTAGTTGTGTTACGGTCACATTATTGAGACTAAATATTATAATTCCTATGTATCTTTAACAATATAAATTATTTCATGAATTTCTCCATACATAAAAAATATTACTCCGATCATTGTTAAATACTAATATTTTACACATTTAAAACCTCTTCAGGTTATATAATGTAATAATCAAAAGTTATTATATCATCGAAATTCTGAGAATCTTTGGAACTTAATACTTACATTCACACATTTATGCAGTACTTATAATGTTTGTAAAACATTAATGATACACATAAATATGAGTATTTAATTAATATTAACGATTAGTGCTACGATATATTGTATTAGTAGTTCTGCGGTCAATAATTTCTGTCCCGGTGACTGGTTCGTTCGTGTATTAAATGATAATTAATGTGTAATAAATAGATATTCGATGAATCAGGTTAAACCGAACAAAGTTTTGTTAATATTCTGTAGCAAGTGGTCGGTAACAAACACTGGGTAAATAAATACGGCTGTAATATATTTAACTATCGATCGAAGTCGGAGGCAAACACGGCAGTTGTAAAGTCGCAACCACTTGCCAGTTTGGCGAACTTGGCGGGCTAACTCCGCGTCTATTTGCGTACGGGGCCACGCGCTGGCGGCTCGATGCTGGCTGCGCTAATCCGATCCTATCCGCTATCCACTGGATGTCGCTTAGTTGAGAGTAAAGTTATGGTACGGGTACACTGCATCTCAATGTTGCTTATCCGGTATTACAGCCATAAACAATACTTGAATGAAATCTAACGCAATGCGTTTGTCAAAACATACACTTAAAGTCCACTCATGGTTCATGGCCAAATATAAAGAAAGAATCAATTATTTTCATTGCTGTTTTTTTCTTTGGCATTGTTCAAGGAAATATAATGAAATAGGCCACCACAAATAAACCAATCGCAGGTATATAAAATAATTATTGGGTGTGTTTATGAATTGAATATTTTGACATGACGAGCGCACTGAGAAATATCTTTTTACAGCAAAGAAGTTGAGTAAGAGTTTGGAATACCCACCGTCGTCACCGTGATATACCACGCTGACAGACTGGGCACATCTGATGATCCAATAGGAAATTCTTCCACACTAAAATGTTCTTTTTCTTTAGATCGTCTTTTAACAAGATTCTTAAAACATTCTGCGAGCAAATGAAATATCGTCTTTGGAACTTTATTACAAAACTGTCCCGCGCAGTCGATGTGAGAATTTAATCAAATGATACGTATTCCTGGTTTGTCAATTGTTTACTTCGCTTTTTTGTTAAGATAAATGAACATCAGGTGACTGTACACAAACTACTGTGAGTACAGCTATTTATTTTAATTTCTCTAAGACACAAGCGGACGAACATATAAAGTTGTTAAGAAATGTAGCACAAGTCATAATGTAATCCCAATCAACAGAATTCAGTTCGCAGCGCAGTGTAATTCCCCTCGGAATTAGTAATTCCTTAGCGGGCAGGTTAAGTTAACGTTACACTGGAGTTGGGATGCTCAGAATTTAATTAATCCAGCGAATAGTTAACGTTATCCACGGCCGAGCGAGCACCGGCCGGCCACCTTGCACTGGGGTACACGACACTGTTACTCGTTGTCGAATATACAGACAACAGTGAATGCGCTATTAACAGATTAGTGTGCTTTGCCGTCTTAGACTAGATCTTTATAGAGAAATAATATAAAATTAATACGGTAAAAGTGACAGTCTTGATGTATGTCCATTCTTAGTTACATCAATTGACGATAGAGACGTAAGTTGATGGACTGACTGATGATAAAAATCTTCACTGCTTTTATAACAAGAAATCAACAAGGACAGATTTGACACAGTCATAAGTGTCTTACAACCGTGTAAGGAGGTATATAAGTTGTATAAAAATAATTTTAATTATTGTACTGAAATATCTATTATTATATGTTTAATTGTAAGTTGCCTTGAATAAATAATTTTAAGCAATAAGATTGTTTGTTTGATTGTTTTAAACTCCAATAATATTCTCCTAAGGTACTTATTGTTTCATACTTCACTATTTAATATAAAACCACTTGCCACTGAATCTTAAAATATACTGAGATCATTACAAATTGCGTGTTACTTTGAAAAGACAACGACGGAAGTAAAATAAATGTAATAGTAAGGTCCGTTAACAAACCATTTACCCGGCACATCTGCTAGCCTTGCAAGACGCTGTAATTGATTACTGAGAAAGAGCTCAAACTTTGATTGGTCGCGTCCGTCCGTCCAATTCAAGGCTTAATCCGAACACACACATACAGACACGCTTTACATACGGACGTCTTGTTGAAACTTGGGGCAACATGTCTAACTACGTCCACTCCACTCGAAAACGTTCCGAGTTAAATCTAATGTGGATGTAGATTTGTGGACTGTTGGAGTGCCCGGAGGAAGACGTGCACTAAACTACTGAAACTTTGTAAAATATTCTGTACATTTCTTCATATATTTTTCTTTGGTGTCCGGCTCTTTGAATCAGAAAACGGTGGCTAGTTACGGGGTGATTCTTATTAATTAACTTCAAAAAACAAAGGTCGGGAGATCGCCCGAAGAATTGCGATACGCTTTAACTGTATAATAAGAATTTATTTTTAGGCCAAAGTGGTTTTAATAAACTCTGCTTCTAAGTCACTGCGCCATTTTTAATTGCTTTGGTGCCAATCATGAACAGTCGCGTCACAAAAGGTATTAAACTCAAAAATAATATTGTTTATTGTTGTGTTATTATTGTTATTGTAAGCTAACACCTTCACACTATGATCCAGAGGACAGTCACCAGACGCAGCATCACTAAATCTTCCCGGACCGATGTGTCCGAATGCACAATCAGACACCTACAAGCCATTTAGGGCCAATCAGCGGAACCGACGTACCTACGGCACACGTGGGAGAAGGAAGTCACAGAGCACCTTGATTGAGCAATAAATTCTACGCTTGACACTCTGTAGCTTTGGTATGCACTCCGTATCCTGAACTATATTGTATCAATGTATCTATATTAAAGATGAATATGATAAGGAATATAATATACATCCTGCACTAGAATTCACTATGTTACGAATGGCAGGGATCAAGGATTCTCAAATTATTTTGGGCAAGAGATCCTTTTTTTCAAAATGAACAGATACCTCAGAATCTCCTTGCCTAATTACTTCAAAAATCTTATATCTAACGATTTTCTCTTGCCAAGTTCTCGTTCTATTCGATCCTATATATGCTTATCAACTTATTGTTTTTTTAGTTCAACAATAATACTTCCTAAAAAGTCGAAACTATCGTATTTTAAATGTTTCGTGCTAACGTATCTTAAAAGTTTCAAATAAGAACTGGTGTTAAATGACAGGGGTCGAATTTTGGTCCTGATTGACCCCCAAAATCAGTTTTGGTTTATGGCGACGAAAGGATTGATAATGCCCACTTTGCTAATCCTTGGCATGGATAATAGACAAACATTACAAGAAGTAGAACACTTTCTATTGTTTTTATTTAAAATAGTAATTATTTCCCTCACGTAAGGACTTAACTGACCTGTGGTTTTTCCTTCTTCATGTGGTTGACCACCGAGTTGTCTGTAGATCGTTTGCCGACTTTATTATTAAATTTTTATGCTTTTACTTCGCTACCTAGTTAATTTTTTTTTTTCTGCGTTTGCAATTATATTTACCTAAATGTTGTCCGCGGCTCCGTCCGCGTGTGTGAAAAGAACAGCAATAAAAAGTGGTCAATTTCTTTCTATCAATGGTTGCCAGACAACACTTTATTGTTAAACACTACCTTTAATTTGTGTGAAATATACATTGTAATGGTTCTTTTCACAAAATAGAGATATTCTTTTGCGGTAGAAAGTAACATATGGTATGTCGTCTTTCCTATTATCAAAAATCATAACATAGCAAAGCTCTGTTGCGCCGTGGAACAAGGACAAACAAACAAACAAACACACTTTATCATTAATAATATTAGTATAGATTTATATACACCATACAATTATAATTACTTACTACTAATACGTATTACTCGTATTACTAATTACATCAACTAAATTAAATACTATTCATAACATGAAGAAGATTTTAATCGATGGCATGAACTAGTAAATTGACGTTACATCCAAATCTATAGTTGTAAGGTATATGATACATATTGAATACACGATACAACAATGGCTAACAACGGATAAAATATACATTGAACTGACTTATTAAATACAGAACATCTAATACCTAACGTCCCTGATCATTCGGCTGTTTGTGCAAGTTACTGAGTAATATGTAAACCACATGTTTACTGTTGGAAGTTTATTTTAAACAACAATTCCAATGTCTCACCAGCAGACCACCACAGCTTTTATTGATACCGACAAACTCTAACAATTAATTGTGAGGGGACTACATAGGATTTCCTATAAAAATATGCTGCACATGTGCATAGACAATGGTAAGTCAAAACCAAACATATTTATTGTGGACAAGTTTATAGCAAAAGATGACAAAGTAGATATATAATGAAACTGTATCCTGCCTGGCGTACATCATTAATCATTAATAAGTAAAAACATTGGAATTGCAGTGTAAATAAAATAGTAATACAGAGCATAATAAAAATAATTGAAAATCATGATGTATTGTCTAAAAACTCACTAATAGAATAAATGCATCTTTCGAGCAGAAAGTCTTGTAGCATTCTTTTGAAAACGTCAAGTTCCGATATGTTTTCATATTCTCTTTGGTATATGTAGGAGGTGCTTACTATCTTTCTATTCTTCGTATATACTTCTTCGCTATCTTTTCAGGCTAAAACAGCTAGAATGTTAGATTTCCTTTTTATTGCCCGTCAGTACTTTCAAGTCATAGGATCAGTTTTCTGGCGTCTTATAAAAACAGCTTATTAGTCGTTAAAGTAGTAACTTATAAATAGCCAGGAATTAATCGTTAAACAGCCATTGTATTGCCAACGTGTACGCGCACCAGACAGACAAACATTTATCAATATTGTTCAGTCTAACATCAATTTAGGCGCTAATTATATTTCAAGGATCGAATGAGTAACAATAGTACAACGTTTTGTTATTGCAGACATCTTGAGGACCGAAGTACGAGTACATTATGAATAACGCAGATACTCGGCGTGGTCCCGCTTCGTGAGTCTCGGACAACTGAATTGTTTACATTATTTTTATAAACGTTCTATATAAATACATAAACTCTGCTATGTGCATTATATTACTTTTATATAACTTTTTTTATAATAAATGTACTTTACTGGTTAATTCATCAGTTGACGGACCTACTTCTTAGCTACTCTGCTAGCAAGACCCTGCTTCGATTATCAATACATTTGTCATATATCTAGGGTAGTGGGTGTTTGTTGTTTTCCATTAATGTAATTTCATTTTCATTTCAATATGTATCGCCACTTACCATCAGTTAGAATGTGTGAGTAAGCTAATACTCACAAGTTAATGCTTATAATAAATAAAACATATATTTATACCACTGTAAATTCTTAGGTGTGGTATGGAAGTGTTTAAATTTGTATTATTAATTGTTCACAGCTCTTCGCGTAATTTTCTTTATGTGTCGGTTTTAAAATTACCTAGATACCTTCGTAGTATAAGTAGTATAAAGTCATTGTGTATTTTTAATTAAGAAGTAGTTATGCAGAACGACGTAACGAATTAGAACAACGCTATGCGAGGCGCGTGTCGGGCCGCGGCCGGGCTGCCTGCATTAGGTCATAGCGCTCTTTGTGACGGGTGACGGGTGACGGGTGACGGGCGACGGGCGACGGGTGACGGTGATGTCACACCGCCGTTAGACACCACTAGGTGGGACCCATTTAACTATTGCTCATTTTTACAGGCGCCGTGTTACATAATGTTTATTTTGCTCATTGTCTTGCGTCGTAGTCAAAACTGCGATAGTGTTGTCAATATAAATAAATGTTTGGTACTTTGTTTTGCACTTATAAAATTACGAACAAGTGTAAAATCAAACGTCATCAAATGTAAGCTTGGAGTGTGATAAAAAGTTTAATGTAATTTCCTTGTAGAATTAATCACTATTAATAAAAATCAATTTTTATTAAGTTAATACATACTACTAAACATTTTGTTGCGAAAAGGATTCTTTTTTAATTGCAAATCTCTCTATTTCGTCTCGTAATCTCTAAAAAAACAAATCAAGTGTTTCATTTGTGTTTAATGATATTTGCTTACATCGTCATCCTTTACTTTACGAAATTAATATAATCTATATCTAAAGATGACATCGACAAATTGGGCTCCCCGAGTTGAGTCTCGCGCGGGAGGTCGACTTCAGTGCACTCTTAATGCATTCACATACATAATAAATAACAGCAAGCAGTCATTCATCAATCGTGCGCTGTCATACACATGAAGCTGTCGCACTGGCTCCAATTAAGTGGATACCTCTTGCCATGCGTCGCCGCTAACGGTCCCGACCTACTTGCGGCCGGTACCCGCGAGGCTAATTAAAAAGTATGTTTGTATGTACCGCCAATAAAAGCACGAGTGTGGACTCGACACTTGCGCGGTGTTCTCACGCCGATATCCCTACGGGGCGCAAGGCGGCGTAGAGCAGCGCGTTCACAGAGATCGACACGATCGTATACTACTTTTATGACGGTAAAGAGGTAATATTATAGTTATAGTTTATGAGTTGGACAAGATACATAAATCCCAAAGGCCACTGTGACCATATCTGATCTATTATAGCCATATCAGTTTGAGAGTTAGATCTGGTCCAAGTCCTACAGTTTTGATGGATTGGGGGATGTCCCTGAGTTCAAAGAGGTTAGTGTTAATCAAACTTCTACGCAAGTGTTAAGTGTTCAAAATTAAAAATACTTAAAAGTTGGATATTTAGTAATTGATTGTGTTACTACAAATTTTCGAGCACTAACAAACCGAATGAGTCTGAACCTAAAGAACGCAGAATCAATGAATACAATCGTTTTGGTACTAAATAGCTAAAAAAGCAATCAATATCTTCTTTAAGGGAAAATTGAGCGAAACAGTGGAACGGAGAAATTATATGTCAATGAATAATTAAATTTCATGGAATATTGTAACAAATACTTAAACAAAAACAGCAGCGAAGAGGATAATAATAACCATTATTTAGTTATAGCTAACCATAATTGGTTCTGGTACGGTAAGAGTGGTATCCGGTGACACACCGATAGCACCGTGGGCAGCCTCTGTTCGCGCGTGACCTGTGCAAGTCGCGGTGTATCGAGGTCGCATGTGTGCCTGGTGCCTGTGAATCACATCGCACATCGCGCGGCCGGTGCGGCGCCGCGTGTACCGCCACCTCGCGCCATCTGGCCGGACCGACACGACACGACACAACACACCGCCAGCGCCATGCCGCGGCCGCTCCCACTCTCTTGTAATGTCAACATACAACATAATTTACGTGTGAGATGCGTAAAGTTCGAGGTACAGGGTTTTGTAACGAGTACTCACAAATCTTTTGATTCCCTTGGCTGGCAGATTTACCTCTTTTATATACTTTCTTTTAAATTAATCGTCGTTCCATCTTCTTACGTTAAATGTCTTCTGGGTTGAGCTCCTGTCGAAGAATTAAATTTAAGTCTATTAATATCCCTACTAAAACGTAGCCTAATTATTTATTCACCTAAATAGTTCATTTAGATTGTAAAACTCAGTAAGGCAGATATTTATAAAATAATACA
>DWPA01000967.1:0-20782 GCA_018251375.1 Calpodes ethlius
ACTTATAAAACTTATCTAGATATTGCAATGTTTTTTTTATTTACAGATTTCTAAATGTTAATACGTGTTGGGAAAACTTTTGAACAACTTTTTAAGAACAGTGCAAGTACGTCGAAATGTGAGTTTTAGCACAGTTTAACTATTCATGTAATTAAAGTGTGAACAGAGAAGTAAAGAAAAATATATTTCTTTTTAAACGTGTGTTGTAAGAAGACATGTAATAAAGAAAATAAAAATTTGAATTTAAAGCGCAGAACGGGTCTCTAGTGAAAAAAATACGTATTAAACTGTGAAAGAATGGTTCACTGATTAGAAAAGCACTGCGAGGAAAAGACGCACAAATACATATTACACAAAACCGTGCATTCGTAAACATAAACACATACACGCTAACATGTAACTAGGACATATTTTGGTTGGCATTAAAGTAAATTGTACAATATTCTTAATAAAAGCGACATTATAGAATAGAGGCATTTGCACTAATGGATTATTTAACGAAGCAGAAAACAACTTTAAGCTATTATTGTGCAACCTATAGCATTAGAACAATACAAGCATTCGCCGAGTATCCAAATGATTTTCATAAAGCCTAAATTCTAAGACAACATTAAAAATATATGTTAAAGACAGTTACGAGTCATTTTACTCTGCAATTTTCCTATAAGAAGGGCTTTTGGTCGTAAAAACGCTAATGTTTTCTCAACTTTTTATAGATTTGGTGTTCGGAATTACCGACATTGTCATTATCTTTACGGTTATTACATTTCAAGTGCTACTGAAAGTTCTTACGTTAGTCCCACCCTTCTACTTCACGTAGAAATTTCTGTTTCTGTTACTGGGAAACAGTCATTTGCGTCTGAATACTCAGAATTTCGTGTGGTTTCAGCACTTTCGTGAGCACAATTCGTACACGTATTTCCACGTACTCGGAAAGATAATAATATTACTTTGAACGACTTTTATACTCGGATTTGTTCTATAATGGTCATAGATGGTTACGGAATGCAGCGATCAGTTGACACGATCGTGACAATCATAAAGTAGCCATTACTGATTGACTTTTTGGAACGGAGTACGATTTCCGAACCCCTTAACGTTTTTTACGGTCTGCTAATTGATAAATTCGTCTATATTATCTATGAAAATAGTTTTAATGAAAACACTTTAATACCCCCCTCCCTCCCTTCAACTTTTGTCTTATTTTTGTTTAAATTGATAAAAAAAAAGAACATAACGTTAAGGTGTTATAGATTTATATTGTTTGTCGGACACTTTAATTACGGAATGTTATTTGATACACCTACTCAAATGTTACTCACGATATTGATATATTTCATATGAATGTCTGTTTACTTATTAATGTATGCAAATCACGGAAGACAACGGAAGAACTTGCCTGTATCAACATGATTGAAGTGACAGCTAACATTTACTGTTGTTAAGGATTTACAAGCACTAAAAATGCTAAAAGAGGTCCGTGGACAGTGAGTGTCTGGCATGCGAGACGTCATCTATTTGTTTAGAATACAATATTTAAATATGAAAAAAAAAGCCGAACAAAAACCTCCTTCATTTTTCAAATCGGTTCAAATTGGATTATATAACACGGATGTTATGATAGTAATAACTACGGTAATATGGATCATAAATTTATTATAAGTTTTCAAAGTTCCACGAAAGTATCAACTAAACTTTCATATATATTATAATATGTAATTCTTAAATGTATTACGAGTACTATTGGTTTTAATTATTAAAGTCGTTACATGAAGTATTTATTAGATTTTCACGCTTTTTTTTAAAAGTAGAACGTACTCACATGTGACTACTTTATTTCGAAGCACTAAAGATTTTCGTGAATATAAAAGATGAAGAGAAATATTGTCAAGTAAGTATAACAGAAATACAGAGAAAATTCCGTCAGACGCCCCAACGGTAATGACATCTTCACACATTGAACTCGATGGGAGCCCAATTCCCTCAAGGCTTGTGTTTTTGAATGTACCATTGTACTTAATGTTTCTGTTCTTGTTTCTTAATACTGTCAGTTTTCACATCTTGTTAGTTGTCATCTGAATATATTTTAGAATTTAAGCTGTATTTGATTAACGTTGTGTTAATGTTACGTACAACACTAATGTTAGTATAAGTAAATTGGCATGTAAAACATTCTAATTAGTATTGAGTTAGAAAGTAAATATATTTAAACACTCGTAGCTTGATGGCGTATCCCGATCCGTTATAGACTATTTTTATAGAGTCAAATGCATTTTCTAGAGAAATAGCGTTCAGTAGTTGAAAGTCTGTAGCAGTTGCAAATATTTATTTTTGTTTCAGTGCTTCGATACGTCGATGCTGATAATCATCATGAAATAGAAGCCGTTAAATAGAACCGCCCATGTCAGAGGCTTTCGGGTGGTATATTTTTTGTTACTTATAATATAACTTAATACTTAACCACAATCCCACTTGATGGTAAATTCATATGAAGAACAGTGAGAGCACTAAGTTAGTAAAAGCCTAACCACTTTTTTCTTAAAGACTTCTACTTTATGGGCGGGCGGATTGACGCAGGTAAGCTGTTCTACTCTATTGCGGCGCGCCTAACAAATGGCGAGGTTAACCGTGTCGTCTATACGGTAGATTACTTGTGACTAAAGGATTGATACTTGTCATGCGTCCGATCGTTCAACAGAGGGCCGGGGATGGAGGAATTAATCTGTGGCAGCATCGCACACCGTACTACGCGTTATCCGATGTCGTCACGCCCGACCTGAATCACGCTATCGAAGTTTTCTACACCGCTTACATATATACAAGTTCCGAACGCAAGTCAGTCGGAGCTCGGCCGCTGTCCAGGCAACACGTCTCGCATAATTTAAGTGCACACTCTCCATAACAATCCATATAGAAAACAGAGAGATTGGTTACTCTGCACTGACACTTGTTTGTTCATCAATCCGTATTACAGGCGCGTGGGGAATTATGGTCAAGTTACTATGAGTATTATGAGAGACCCCTCCTTATTATAAGAGGCCCCTTGAGAATACTACAGGATGTAGCGGACCATTAATGGGTTACAGAATTTACATATAAATATGCTTACGTTCGACCTTTAAAGCCGATTTCTGGTTTCTAAGGAAGAGAAAATATTAAATGGCTCCATTCATCCCGCTTAAGGGTGGACTCATGAAAATGTAAATACTTAATTGCCGTTTTAGCAATTAGGGCAAAGAAGTGGGCAACCTGTTGGCTTGGTATTATTACTAATTACTTTACTTTAAATTAATTTTGGTCGACGAGCTTTTAATGACGGTTGAAACAAACTATACTAAAATTATCTACTAGTTCAAATATTTGCTCCAAAACAAAATTAAAATCAACCTAACGACTTTTCCGTAATCAGAATTGCCATCTTTACGACAATTCATAATGTTGGAGATATGTTTTAAGAATTAACAGCGATTACCGAAATCTGAATAAATCACTAATTAGATAATCAACAGTTTGTGATTTCCAAAAAGTATAAAACAATAAACTAATCAAGGAACGCTGTCGATGAAAAATAATGTGACGTCAGTAATGACGTCATCGGTCATCACACGATGTCACAAATTCTAGTAACGCCATCTAGTAATAAAATTTGATAGCCATCTTCTCTAACACAATCACGTGATCTGGCTGTTATTTTTCCGGATGCTATTAAATGAAAATTCCAATATCAGTATAAAAAGGTGTTGAATTGTATACTGCTTTTATTCCGAATGTGCGCAAGCCGGAAATTTTACAGAACGTTCATTTCACACTTAATTATTCATCTGCAGTGCGAGTTGCTGTACCAACATTTTACGTCGCTGCACAGTGCATTTACCCTCTAACGACCGATTGTTACTTCAGTTTGTTTCGAAGTATATACATATGTATGTATAGTTAAGTTAATGTCATTATTTAAGCAACTGATTTTATTCAGTATCTAGAAATTTGAACGAATTACGTTGCATTCAAATGTGTCTTTATTTATGCGATAAAATGAATGCTTTAAAAGTTTGGTAAAAATATATTTCCCGTTAATTAGTGTGTTAATTACCACGTTAATTAAAGTGTTGGCCACATCTGTATGCTGTCATTTTCAATGCGGTTATTTACGCATTAAAACTTCAATGTTAGGAGGCATTACGGTCAGTTTAGAGAACGGTTTTTCTTTTTCCTCAATCATACATATTTTTATTAATATTAAAATGTATTTTAATACATAAGGTAAAAATATTAAGTGTTTAAATATTAAAATGCACAATTAATAAGTTTACAGAACTTCTGTACCTTATAACTTATCATTTTCTTCGTTTCCGTGGGAAACGAATTTACATTTCCCGGGATGAAATATGTTTCATCTCATTATTTCTAACCAGTTTCTGACATTATAAATAAAGGGCCTTGTACTGGTATATAAGTTTATGAAAATACAATATAATAACTTTATAATATATAAAATTAATTATTATTATTATGGCAATGATTTCAAATGCTATTTTACGATACAGTGCCACTACTTTAGCCAATGAAACGAACTATATAATTATGGCGATAATAAGAGTTGTAAAGGTAAATTATATCTCATGTAACCTAAAATTGTAAATTGTATGTATATTCATATGCGTGTAATTAAAAGCGGTTATTTCAATATTACAAACAGACGCGATTTGTTAGTTTCATTATTACAAATTTTTGCTGCAACTAGGCAATCGCGGAAAATCAGAAAAGTCGCTGCCAACGATCATATGAACCGAGATTACATTTATACGACGCTCACGCCGCGGGCGACCGCAATATGTGGCGAATTGGCCAATGCGGGCTCAATTGAATGGGCTTTAGTGCAACCAAGTACAAATCAGAAAATTTTCAATGGCCATTTTTACAGGTTTTTATAATGAGTAATTAAATCCAATAGAATTATGAAAAGACCGGATTCAATTCCTGGTTAGGGCACAAGTGTTACGTATAGGACAATGGCTATTTATGGATTTGCGTACAGATATATTTCCATGTCTGTATTTCATTTCCCCGTGTGTCTGTTTTTTTTATATCGTAGTATTCTAACTTGAAATTAAGTGTATTGAATTTATTTTTAGTTACGTCAAACGTGATTCCGCTAGATATCGGACTTGAGACTCTTTACTTAGTCGTCATAATCTCTATGTTCGACTAACTACGCCTTAGCCCACTAATGTCTAACAACAGGATCATAAAATCATTGCACACGTAATACGAAATTCGAACTTCAGTCTTCTTCCTTATGGGCCTTAATTTCGTTTCTACGTGGGTCAAATTTCAGGAATTTCAGGATTTTACGAGCAATTCCCTTTGCAGACCTCTTGGAGAGCTAAAAAGGGCCGGTAAGTAATAGTCAGTTCACACGCGATAATCGATGGTTATAACATGGTAGTATCATAAAATATAGCGCAAAGAACAGACTTCACGCATCCCTTAGAACATTACCGAAGACATACAGGTGTATTGTTTTCCCTCATCACACTAAGATATAGTTAATTGATTTTTTAGACATGATGCGTGTTTCATAAAACTTAAATTTAATCGACTTTCAGTTCAAAATTATTCTTAATTGAAATCATTTCAATTGCAACATGACTGACATTTTTTTTATGTGTGTCTTTCAAAATGTATTAAATTGAGTGTTATTTCACATAGCCTAAAACCTGCGATAACCGTTGTGCAAGAAAAGTCCTCGACTGGTGACCACGTCTCGGAAAAAGGAGTATAGGTGATCCCTCAACTAGGTGGCCTGACGACCTGAAGAAGACAGCGGGCATACACTGAATTCAGAGCCTCAGGACCGGTCTGAATTTCGTAAATTAGGAGAGGTTTATGTCCAGCAGTGGATAAAAGACTGATGCATGGATGGTGGGATTAATTTGTGCGGAAATAAAGAAACATTCATACCAAGCACTGATATCATAACCCTAATTTTTAATTCATCGTAATCAGGAAATTAATTGCTTGAATCGAAATGAGTAAGCCACGTAACTAATTTAACTTGACTATAGATACCAGTCCAGTGTCGCGGAAAGGAATACACAAATAAGAAATCAAGAACACCGTAGGATTCGATAAAAAACTTTCATGACATAAATGTATAAAATGGCCGTATTTCAAGCAGGGAAAGCTCGTTATTAGTCGACGAGGCAACTACCAGTTTTACAGGTAGATTTAAAACGTTTATAGTTTCTCGTTTCACCTAGTCAGGTACGACACGTCAGTAACAGAAGATCTCAATATTTTCGGTCACGTTCGTCAATAGTCTATACAATTCATACATAGATGTGGTATCCCTCGTGAAATATTAATCCCAAAGTTCATATACGTGATGACTGCCGTTCTTATTCGGGTTGAATCAAATTGTAAATAAATTTTGTTGGTTATTAATAGATTGTTGTTCGTTTTCAATTTCGCTAAAGTAAAAGGTTTTTAATTAATTTCTAGAACATTAAATTGTTCTACAACTTGCGAGCTCTCATTTATTTCATGAACTAGGATATGCTTGCTTGGTCGTATTGTATTAACAGGTTTACTTGTTTAGATTTCTGGCGACGCCATATGCCCTTTAAAAAGTCCTGAATTCCATTCACAGCAAGACAGATTTTGAATATTGAGTTATATACATATTCAATATATATATTCAATTATCATAAATACATATCGCACATAACATACATCTAATTCTTCTTTATTTTAGTTCTTTGTCTTCATTCTTCTGTGTCATTGTCCTTTGCCCTGATTCTCATGCGGATAACTACTAAAATACTTTTCTCATTTAATACGACTCTGTAGAGTAATTATTGGGTGTGAGTGCCGATTAACGCTTGAGCTAGCATCCCGAGGCAAACATTTATATGACAAATAAATGTTTGGTCTCGGTTGGTGGATTTTTGTGTGAATGTATTTTGTGTTCGTTCATAGGGCGGGAGTATGACTGTGTGAACAAAACATACTCCATTACTATTTATTTTTGATGCATAATGAACCTGTGTTTAAAATGGTTAAAACGGTTTTTTTTAAACGGATTTGAAAACTTTTAGTTTAAGTTATTTTCCCACAATGTTTTTTTGTAACGAAACCTCTTAAAGATCCGTTCTTGTACCTAGTTTATTAGAGAGGTTGTAGACTATGGTTAAAGCTTATTAAATCAACAGAAGTAAGACCAGTTGGTTTTCATTCAGTGATCCACTTGTAATTCGGAGTCTAAGTCTCTTATTAAAATGTGAACCTATATTCAAGATTACCTAAGAATAGATTATCCAAGATATCGAAAGAAATAAAGCTGAAATCATTTCCAAGAATTATTCACGAATGTCAAGTAGGAACTCGTCTGAATCCAAAATTGTGAAACCCTGGAATTGGGTCACGAAGTTTCCTTATCTCCCTCTTGTACGTATTTTATCTGACAAACAAGTAATGACTTTATGGAACTTTAGGCGTGAGGCCCAATGTATTCCGTACAATGAGAGGTTATATAAACGTAATAAGATGTTGCAATTAGTACAAAAATATTAAAAATACTATGAGGTCTAACAATGAAATAGAAAGAGAAAATCAATAGTTTGTATTCCTATCTCCTTCACTCTAATTTATTAAACAACGTCGAAGACAAAGATTGCAATACGAAAAATCCTTCTTCTCTATTTAACTATAAGACCTCACAGTATTGTTTGTGAATAGGAGGGTAAATCGCGGCTTTATTGGGATCTTACATTCTGACCTCAATCTCGTGCCTACATACTGGGTGTCGTAAGGAATGCCGGCCCCACTTTTTTGTGTAAGGATTATAATTACATATACTATAATAATAAATATCACAATTATAAGTATTATTGGCAAAGTTATCTTTCTGTGAATTGTGGCTGGCTCGCTGCCACCCAATAAGCTGAAGCACCCGCTAAATGACTCCATTTCCAAAGGCTGAGCTTAAGAGCAGTACTTTTTTTTCTTAGTCCTCTATTTCTTTATGTTTAAATTAGTGCTTCGTTATTATCAGACCTGCAGAATCCATCTAAACGTTAGAAACAAAACTAATTATTGTTCCAACACAAATGAAATTCACACAATTCTAACTTTTCAAATATCGTTACTTTTATTACTTGTTGAAACGAATGAGGTCAACTTCTATATTTTATAGGAGTAATAGGATTGAGAATTAACACAGTGAACAGACACACATTAATTATGTCATTCGTAAAGTAGTTGACATAGTTAAATAAACTTTAAGTGTAGTTGGAAGTTGGGTAGTCAAAAGCGAAATAAAAAACTGGCACGCGCTTAAAAATTAATTTTGAGTGAGACCGGCAAAGCAACGCTTGTAAACATGCATATTTGAACTGACAGCATATTTCCACTGTAAACTGTGGTATTCCTACAGGAAGGAAAACAAGCAATATGACAGTTAATAAATATTTTTTTTAAAACTAAAAACGCGTTTTTGCAAATTTAGTAATTGTGACTATCATTAAGTAATTTTCCCTCGCTTAAGCCAACCTTGATTGTAGCATCAGGTACTACTTTTTATAAAAATACATTTTAAAAAAAGAATTTAAGAAAAGAATTATTAATAAACCAATACAGAATTACCATTGTAATGTTACAAGTATCATTGAAGCTAAAATAATGTGTAAAATTTTAACTTCCTGGGGTAAGATTAAAATATCTACTTAATCTTATTCTACGAAATTAAAAATGCAGTTTAAGAAAAGCTTTTATAAATCGTTATGTATGAACATCATTTAACTCAATCACTTTTCTAATTAATTTCAGTTGTCGCAGAATCTGCTAAACCCATAACGATTCGTTTTTAGTATTCGATGAGAAAACCTCATTTAAATATTACATTTTTTTTTGCTTTATCTTTGAGTTTTAATATCCTATGCATCTAACTTAGTCTAGTATCGCAGTGCATAGAAATTATTAGATTATACAGGACAAACTAATAGGTAAAATTTAGTTAAGCAATTATGCTTAATTGGAACTAAATATTAATTGCACTCATTAGCATTTGCAAAACAATAAAACAGCCACTGTTTCATATCGCTTCCATGCACACGATATTTCCCTATCGTAAAATAAAACAATAACGATTATTCTGTTTCAGTAACAGAGGACGTACGCGTTATTGTAATACAGTGGTTTATATGTTCTGAATATTATGTCCATGTTTCGTTGAATCAGTAATGTAAATATATGTTTACTAAACAACTTTGATATTTACTAATCAGTAATAAATTTGATATAAGTCAACATTTCGCACTTGGTCAGCGCGGTGGACTATGGCTTATACCTCTCATCTTTCGAGAGGAGACCCGAGCCCAGCAGTGGGACGGTTATGTGTTGTGATGATGATAAATAAACTCTATTAAAGATTTATTTATTTCTATGGATTGCCAACGTACGGTACAGCTCCACAAGCTTAAAACTTTACGTATGTTATAGATGTGTACATAACTGGTCCTGCAATTAAAGGTAATCACAGCATGCGTTGTGTTATGATAAATTATAGGAGAGAATATAAAGGACGATAACAAGTTATTTTATTTACCCAATAATACCCAATACCCAATGAAAAAATCAATAAATGATACGAAAATCAATAAAAAGTACCAAAAATAATAATTCTATAAATAATTTTTTTATCTGTGGATTCAATAAATACCTAGGTAAAAGAGTTCACAAATATCTCCTATGTATCAAAATTGATCAATTACAATTATTCGTACCTATATATACAATTATTCGTACCTGTATAAGAGCGGCTTAGACCATTTCAAGCGTAAATGCGATCTAGGTCGTTAGTTGAATGGATAAATATTAGTGTTGAAATTTCTTGAGCGATTCCTACTTCAGTGCCTTAAAACTTATCTTTTCGCTTGATAGTAGGAGTGCCTCATTTTTACTTCAATCCTCTACTACGGCACAATACGGCCTGAGTCTCATTACATTCATTATCATTATATATATGGCAGTATATTATACACATCGGAGGAAGTGAATGGAAGCTGGGTTGAAGTCGTTTCAATCGTTTATTTTAGTTTATTGGAATTTTTATTTATTTAACTTTTTTCTTAATGTTATTTTATATTCAGCCAGAATAGAGAATAGCCTTTAGCGGCGTCGAGGCGCTATATAAACGTTTAGAAAAAAGATGTTAAGTTGAAATGTGAATGTGTTCTGAGCTGCGTATGAAGGAAACGGAGTCTCGAACCCGCTACTCTGTTGTATAAATAATAAAGTTTAAATAAGTTTTATACCGACTTTGTTGGAACATTAAATAGTTAGAACAGTGAATAATTAGTTTTGTGTTTACATTCACCCAAATGTCGCTCACTAAACGCATAGTCGATGCGATAATATATATATATATATTCTAGTTTCGTGTGTTCATTCAGCTATAGTCAGTCCGTCAAAACGTCAATCGGTCTTGATGACGATTGCGGCTCGTTGTCAATACAACAACCTTGTTAATGGCCATTCCGACATATACTAACTACACTAGCTGCTGACAAGTGTATCTATGTTTATTATTGTGTACCTTACCCTGTTTCTGAATTAAGGAGAACTCTCCACTGTACAGGTTTCCTAACGATGTGTTTTTCATAGAAGCAAAAGTTTTATAACTTGTAATACGAACCTAACCGCACCACACGTTCGAGAAACCAACGTTCATACCACTAGGCTATCACCGCTTCGTAACTCTGCTCAGGTCTACACACATTTATACAAAAGATAACTCTAAATACAGATAACGAATGAACATTTAAATGTTAATCCTATCACGCAGATCTCGCGAGGTACCGTTAGCTACCGTCGCGGAAGCTGTCGGTTGTCAAATCGTCCTCGCGCCTATCTCGATCGCGGAGATGCAAATTGAAAGATTATCTCTTTAATAGCCAGTTTTACATTGAAATACACGATACTGACTCGATAGCGATACTCATCAATTTAACACACGTACTTATATCAATGTACTTATGTACTAATTTCGTTCATCATTATATAGTATATACAATCTTAAATAAATTCGTATACATTTCAGGGATACATTTATATACGGCAGCTTTTGGATAGTGCTTAATGTCATTTTTAGGAAAAAAACATGGGGGGATCAATTCCTTTGTTGTCAATTCTATCATTAGTTGCTAGGCAACGCTTTGTTGTTAAATGCTTTCTTTAATATAGCGTAAATATACATCGTAATGGACTATTCCACATAGATGCGATGTTTTTCACAGAGAAATTAGCCTATATTCATTCTCCTAGCTATCTCCACAACAAAGATCACCATAAGGACGCTTCGTTACGCCGTGAAAGAAGGACGAAAAAACACACTTTCAGATTTATAATATTATTATAGATTATCTTTTATTTAATTTCAAATTGAAGGATTTTCATGCAGAATCATTAAAAGTAAACAAAGGTAACGTGGTTTCGATGTATAACAGTAAACACGAAGAACAATAATATATTTTATTAACGAGCAGTTATAAACAAGCTTTATAAGAGATTTACAGGCGTTTTATAAACGTGTATAATCAGGTATGCGTACTTCATAGGCACGAGTGGAAGGAATATAGCTATTCTTGGAGAAAAGCTGTGAACATTTCATAAATGAAAGCAGACAGGTGTGCGTAACTACTTCACAGACAAGTCATCCTTCAATTAACTATGTCAGGATAAACATACTTTATATCTTCAAGTAATTGGACTATGAACGCTTTAGAAACGTAAACTGTAAATTTCATAAATAAAATAGCGGTTGCTTCACAACAAAAGCATGCACTATAGATTTTTAAGTTATATAAATACAAGTCACGGGACTATATACCTTTTATAGACACAAGATGCTAAACTGTAAAAGATTTAAAGACGCAAGCAACCAATATGAGATTACGCACTATTATTGTTTTACTCGTATATATACAAGCCGTAAAGTTATAGACTTTCTTTAGACACAAGCTAACAGACAATAAATGATTTAAAGACACATGCAACAAACGTGATATTACGTATTATAATTGTTTTACTCGTTCATAAGTATACAATCCGTGAAGCTCTATACCTTCTTTAGACACAAACTTACGGGTTATAAATGATTTAAAGACACGTGCAACAAACGTGACATTACGCACTATACCTAATTGTTTTGCTAGTATAATTATAAGCCGTAAAGCTGTAGACTTACTTTAGACACAGGCTGTCGGACTATAAATGATTTAAGACACAAGCTTTTGGACTATGAACAATTTAGACACAAGCGATTATGCTATTTCTTTCCGCTACACTTAAGTATCGCTTACGTATTAGCTGCGATCCCAAAAGCAATTGACGCGCCGGCACGTCGATACGCTATTGATTACGCTTTACAACCATTAAGTGAGAAATTTCCGTAACAAGAAATACTAGTCATAGAATTATAGGATTTAATTTGCATGTATTTGCATGTCTGATGACTTTCGGCGGTCTTAGAACTGCTACTTCAAATTTCTATAAAATATTTAATAGTCAGAAACCGGTGATAAAAGTCTAACAAGGTGAAATATAAATTAAAGTTATTTTAGGTTGTTAGTGTTCCATAAATTCGAAGATAAAGTGGACGGATTACTCGCATGTCATTTTGTCTGTGTGTAATAGTACATATACCTACAGGCGGCCCAGACGCGACAGGACCTATAAAATTTGTACCCGATTTCTTTTTAATAATTAAAAATCTGTAACGATGCATTTTAAAAGGAAATAATAAGTATGTTTAAATATAAGTCATAATGAGTGATGCAATCAAAAATTTTGTTATGAAATAAACATAAAATATACAGTTTAAAATTTTTATTTAAGACAATTCGATCAGCATCTTCCGAAATTTCAGATCTAAAATTTCGAAAAATAATTCCAAAAAAGAATATGGCCAAGCACTGTTTTGTTATATTATTAATAGACCTACCCCATAAAACCTATCCTAGAATTGTAAATAAATAGGGAATACGGCAAATATTCCTGATTATCTATCAATTTAGGACCGTCATCCATGCCAGTCTAATTCGGACTTGATCAATGTATCAGAAATGCTGAAACGAACTTTAAAAATTAAACACAATTTTAAATTCTAATGCTTTATTAAATCTTTGCACAGAAAAACTTGAGACGACACTTTAATGAACGATTAAACATAACGTAATGAAATCATATTAAATTTAGATTTAATCGCAGTTATGGTTGCATACAACCTGCTTGTGTTATGTGCAACATTTAAAATTTTTCATTCGTTAACACTAATGCCGCCATTTTGTACTGACGCTTAAATAAACAGCTTTGTGCAACTGCTTGTATGTTATCTTCTCTGAAAAACAGATAGCGGTGGTTTTTTAGACAAATATTTGTCACCTGCCCGCTGCAGACGATTTTTTGTCGAAGTATTGACACGATTAAAATAGGATCCATTTTAAAATTTGCCCATTTGTGCAATTTGGTATGACTTGACAAAACCCTCTTGATCAACTCCTCTATACTAGTATTAAAATATATTAGTTACTATTAAAGTTGATAATAATGAATAATAATCTTCGTTATTCATTGTTGATTAATTTACAACGTATATCCTCAAAAATCTTCGCTGACTCTCAGACTACAATTCTTGGCTAGTTAATCCTAAGTTATTGTACAGGTTATAGTATAGTGTCACACGTTTTATATGTATTAAAATGATGTTATGTCTAGACATTGGATTAACAATCAGTTAAATAACGCTGTTTATTAAAGCATCGTGGGCTAATGGAGACTATAGCGCTAAAAAAGTTTTAATTTAATGACGTTGCACAACACAACTTTAGGCATTTAGTATACTATCAAAAATTTCGATTTGAAGATCAGTGTGTCACTTGTATAAATAAAAATATATTCATATTATTATTATTTTCACTTGCTTCAGCGAAAGAAAACATCGTGAGGAAATCTCAGGTGTGCATCTGAAAGTTCTCCATAATATTCTCAAAGTGTGTGAAACTTTGGGAAGACTATGAGTTGTGTTTAAATAGATTTTGTGTTTTTATTACGATTACAATATCTGAGCGATTTATTTAAATTGAATAATTACAAATTTGTGACTTAAATAAATCATATTACCTTAAAAATCGAGAAAAATGCGTTCTCAGACTAGTACTCTTTTGCAGAGGTTACCAATTTATAATACTTAGTAAACATTTTAACAAATTACTTGAATAATAATTAAATGACAAGTAGATAATTATATTAAATATTTATATTTCAAAATTGTAATATATCTAAAATATATAAGCAAAGCTTATAATCTGATTTTCTTCATATTATTATACATTTCTGTTCCGCGAACTTATAAGTGACATCGCTAGTAAATTTCCTAGTAAAGTGCGTGTAAGGAGTTTCAGAGTATTTTCTTGGGTTAAATTCTTGGGCCTTTGCTATATAAAGTTTCAATTTCGTTAAGGTTTAGTTAATCTTACTTACGCGAACTGTCAACAAGGAAAACCTCGGTGAAATAATAAGGTTACCAGCACGATGAGCCCGCGGTACAAGTAGAAGCGAGCGCGGAGAGCGGAGCGGATGTCACTACAGAACGGCCCTTAAACTTTATAACGGTTAGAATGGTATGTAGTTGGTAAGAAGAATAGTCATTAATCGGCATTGGCAACGTAGGAATAAGATTTGTTTTACTACGTTGGCTTTCAAGACACAATTTTATCACAATCAGGATTTCTAAATATACTCATACAATCATATTTAAACTTTTTCTCTTTATGATGTAGTTATTGTAATTAAACTTTAAATTTCATTGTGGTCTTTTATATACTTTTGTGAGTTCTATTAACTATTGTTGTAAAGGATACCTCGTGATTAGTTTGCTCGTCTCTCTTGTACATTGCTATTGTATTAGTTTTCTGGGGTATTTTGTAAGAATTATATACTATACTTTTATACTATACGTGTTTCTTTTAGCTCAAGTAATCTTCATCAATGTGCAAATCTTTCCTAGATCAGAAGTAATTATCATCATAACATTTTCTTTTTAATTTCGTACACATATCTGTGTACAAGTCGTTCGACTTACTAACACGCTACCAGCGTCCGCTCTCACTTGGGCCATAATCTAATTGGCTATAAATAGCACTATCACACGTTTGATTTCTCCGGATTTGTTCTAGTTACCCTATCTCGTCGATACCACCTGCTACTTTCTAAACACTAAATTGGTTTACTCCAATACCAGGTTTCGCCTGCATTCGATGTACTTTTATCTCTTATGGGTGCGTGAAGTTAAACACGAGATTTCTGTTTCAAGCTCTGTACATCACAAAGCATAGTACTGGATATATTCGTGCCTATTCATCGCGTTAAGTTAACCTTTAATTTCTGTAAACATTTAATCTCGTACTTCGTTCTCGGTTAATATAATATTTCGATGACATCACCAAAATATTTAACTATAACTTGTTCTCTATTTGACGCGTATTTTCACTCGATTTAACGCTTTAAATTTCAAATATTCATACAGACACTAGGTATACGTGTATAGCCGATAAAATACATATAGGAAAAGCATTTGTGGAAAACTAAGTGGGACAAATACTATTAATGTTTACTAACAGGACTAACCTTGTATCCATAATCTTCTTCAATACAAATGATAACTAAATAATCTTCTCATTAACACCTAAGACTACAGTCCCTCCTACAGCTCAAGATTTGCCACAGATGTCCATAGGCAAAAGAGAATTTTGGCTCTGCAAGCTGCTTTGCTATCCTTATCACATAAAAAAGTAATTTGCCACACCGATCTACCTTAATACGTGTCTATAGCCCGTACTGAAATGACCTTATGTCTATAAATGACTCTGTATTCCCTGTAGTATCAAGTATTGAAATGATAGGACCCTCTTTATTTGCAGGTAACATGTTGTAAAAATTCGGTCCTGCACCTTCTTATCCAGCTTTTATTATTTCACAGATGGCAGCGTGAGCTATAAAGTTTCTCATAACACCGCGCAGAACTCTAGGGAATACGAATTCAATATCGAACAGCACTAAATTTTTTCTGACAAAATTATCGGAGAAAGATTTTTAGGGTTCCGTAATTATACTGGAGCCCTTGTAGTTACGTCATGTTCGTCCGTTCGTCCGTCAGTCCGTTTGTATATCTGCAGAATAGCGCAGACGTCTTAAGTATTAAAATATATAATTTAACATGTGTAAAAATATTTATCACGGTGACAAAGTGACGGAATTAAATCATAAAACTGTTTTTAGGGTGCCTTCTGGAAACATATAAAGTGGAGATGTATTTTTGTTCCACTATCCCATATTACGGGAGATACGTCTTTTAAATTAATTATGGATTGACGAACTATTTTTATTGTGCTCATTTCAAATAAAGTCAAATTTCCCCCAACCTCCCCTTCCTCTATAAGATAGGTGTTCTACATAAATATCACCACGGAAGCACTAAATACGATGAATTTTAAAAAACTTATCACCGTTACGTAAAATTTGCAAGTAATGAAGAAATGGTCGAACAGCACGCAACTAAGGATCCCTACATTACACGTGACCCGACACGCACTTGACCGATTTTTATAAAACCGAGTGTTTGGTATTACCAGTCTGTATCGGTTTCAGAACGGTAATCCATTGGCCAAGCCCACTCGAACGGCTTTCACGCCGAATAGGGAACTTAGTCCATCAACTGAGAGCTTGTGGGATGATAAATGGAAACAACAATTAATTATATTAATGGTATTTAAAATTGGGTCAAAACAACAGGTCTAGAACATTTACAACCAGAGTATAGAATATGTTACGTTGCTATTTTATTTTTAATTCAATAGTGATGTTACCGCAAAATATGGAAAATTTATGGCAATTTCAAATTAAATCAATTTCAGTATAGCTTTTTTAATCGGGAGATATTATTATATGTTACATAACGAGATAAAAAAATAAATGTCAATCATATAATTTTAATTTCAAGTTAAACAGCAAGTAATTAAAACATGTACATAACGATTAACTATAAAGCTCTATTTTCAAATATTTTTGATTGACAGAAGGTACTTTTTTTTTCAAACTATTATAACAATAATATAATAACGCTACACCCACATAGCCTCGCACTTAGATTCCCTGTGTCATGAACAGCATGGACATCAGATAAAAAGACACACACGCAGACAAACATATATAAAGATTTTTTTTTAATGTGACTTTATATAATAAATTAATTATATATTTCTGTTAATATTATCAATGATCAAATTATTATTATTTATTAGGTATTCAATTATTATTTATTCTAATAATTTAATTGAAAAAATGAGTAAGTGAAACGTATTTAGGTAAATTATTATATTTTAATGTAATTTAATATTTTGCATGCCAGTATTGTTGGCAATTGTGAGAGACGTTAATACTCGATACTAGACCATATTGTAACTACATTTTTGCAAATAAATTATCTTTTATCATTTTTCTGCCTCGCTGGAGTTCAAACCCGAGACCCGTTGGATAGCGTTCCAGTATAACAAATACGCGACTCGGGTAGTCTAACTATGACGTCAGTAATTGACGACAAATACTACAATTACACAGGGGAATGTGCTAGTTCCAACGTATCGGTGTTTATTCAAACATTGACAAGAGAAGATAGTATTGAACGTGTGTACACGCCGTACGAGAGTATCAAACGATGCTTAAGTGAACTTTACCTCGAAGGGTAACTTTGTATTACTCGAGTCTCGGTTACATTTCCCGCTAGAACTAATCAGCGTGTACATGTCCTTGGTATATTGTGTTTGTACGTTGCCCGTGTGTTTAGGTATTAGTTTTCTAACGCGCCTTCACGTTACACGACACGACATTGCTACTAATATGTCGTGCAATTAAAACACTGCTATTATTCTGCGTCTACATTTGTTAACATTTGTAACGTTGCGACAACCCGAGTACGAATATTCGTCCCATAAATATTTAGCTACAGATTAATTTTGTCAAAGTAAATAGAGAACGCGATAGATGATTTTTTTTTCATTCTATCTCACTCACACGCGAAAGAATGTAATTAAATCTGTTTCACGCCATTTTCTTTTCGGACTGTTTTTGTTTACTTAATAGACTTTTTAAACAACTTAAACATAGAGGATATAATTTTATACAATAATATATTAAGTATTTGATTATGTTTTTACTTAAAACTTCTTAAATTTGAAATTTTGTATAAATTGGAAATATGAATTTTCCTTTTTCTCTGTTTTATAGAATTAAAAAAAAAACTGATTTTGCCTTAAGTAATGTCATCGACTTCTTAAAGGTCAAGTTTGAAGTACGCATAAATAAAAGTTAAAGTATTAAGTCGGTTTCAGAACGAAATTATTTGTTCTTTAATCCCGATGGAAATTTAAAAAAAACTTAAATTAGTTTTTAATGATGAATATATAACTATCAAATTGAAAGTCACTTACAATAAATTATATTTAAGAAAATAGGACTTTTTTTCATTATAAATTACGCTTCTAAACTAAATGTTCAATGTTGCTGACGTATTTCATTATCTATTTAATGACTATAATTTATTTTTAATTAGCAAATATACATTTAAGTAAAAAGTAGCTAATTACGATTAAATCGAAATTTTATTTTCTCTTTCAATATTTTCATATATCAAACCCATAAAACCAAATGCTTTAATACCCACGTCTGCACGCTGAGATATAGTTCGGGAAGCGCTCGTAAAATTTCGCCATCTAATACGAACTTACTCAGTTGGTACTAAACATCGTGGTATCGAACACGTGTGTTGTTTCACGTCCCCAATAAATCTATCCGGAGGCAGCAGGATATTGCACTGTCTAATGATAATAAATGGGGCCGAGTGATCAACGTGGCCTTTCCACGGCAACTCATCGAACAGTCGACTACCACATTACTTAACTTACGATTCGAATGCGATATACAGCCGCCTTGATAATTTTATTACAGGTACTTGAGAGCAATAAGAAATAAGAATTAAGAATCTTTATTTCATCATGCTTAGTAACCATTTGGTCTGTATTTAAAATATGTTAGTATGTATGTGCATGGACCTCGCTAGGGCGTGGCAATGTCATAAATGTGTGTAATTATGACATAACATATGACATTTATTACAATTAAATGTCAATAATTAGTAACAATTAAATAATTTGCAGTTCATCTTCAATTACATATTAACAATAATACTAATAATATATTAATTATTTCATTTGTAACTTAAAAGAGTAAAGAATGTAAAGATGTTCTTAGGATAATAACGCTTAGACCCGTAATAGAAGCATGTAATATGTAACCAATTCATAGTAGCCATTACAGGCTAAATGTTGCCATATAATATGGAAAAATATCCCCATTTTCTTTGTAATTACAGGGCAGGTACGACTTTCCGTTCTCAAAAAACATTCCCATACTTGAGTTCGTGTCGGCGATCGTAAGTATATAATATTACGTAGATATTTTTATGCTTCAGTTAAGGCCAACACGAAATTAACAACCTTACTGTTTAGGTGTCTAAGTGTTTAAGTCTATGATTTACTGATTCTTCAAGCCTAGTAAAATAGACCTCAATGTTAGACAGCAGACCAGTTTTTGATATATTTATACATGATTTATGGATGTATTTGATTAGTACCTACATTTATCTTGCGCCAAGGTAATTTTATTTTTAAACTGTCTGACTGACTTTGTTGCAAATTGACGGGAAATTAAATAATTGTGTGTAGACGATATCAAAATTCGAATTATAAGTGAAATACATGTTTAAAAAGAGTTAAGGATATGAATGTGGATTGACAAAGAAAACGAGGACGGCCAAAGAAAAGATAAATAAATTGTGTGAGAGAAAATATGATGGATAAAGGAGTCAGTGTAGACGTGACGGTTAATAGGGAAAAATGGATGAAAATAGAACGGAGAAACAGATAAGAAGATGATGAATGTACCACAAGGATAGTATATTATAATATAGAGGACAACTGCAATATTTCTAAGTTTCAATGTAAAAAGATATATCTATTTAGTAACTATCCGTTGACTAGACTAATATGTCAGACACATTTAAATTAATTTTCCTTCGAATAAATTGAATTTCGCATTAAATATCCTTACGAACCAGAAACATATTTCTTATTCACATATCTACAAACATCTAAACGTGAAATAAATGAAATGAAATAAAAAATCACTTGATGAAATAAGTCGAAGTTGAGTGCGGGCGTAGTGAGGGTATGAATAATGATTTCCGAAGCAAGGACGGGATATGGTGCCAGGTATACATAGCTAGTTGGAGGCTGTGAGTCAGACGGTGCAAGCAACAGCGCCGCGGCTAAATATAGCCCACCGCCGTACGTGTTCCGACCTGACTGTTTACAAATACAAGCCATTACCCACCACATTTAAACATAATTTAATTATATATACAACGGATTATTAACGACTGCTAGTAGCCTGTGTAGAAGCGGTTATCGCGCGGCTAAGATCCTGCGATATCGTATCACTGATGACGTGTGCAATCACGCGAGATTCGTGTATCATTTTTATATTGCGTTAATAATTACTGGACTTAAAAACGATATTTTTTATAAAATATAGTTATAATGGATCAAAAATAATTAATATTATTCTTGAAAAAAGACGTAGTTATAATCATACAAAATATATAATAAGGCTG
>DWPA01000968.1:0-20775 GCA_018251375.1 Calpodes ethlius
ATAGATGTAATAATGTAGTTCACAAAGCAGACTTAACAAGCCACTACAAATTCGGTCAATAGTATGGATTGGTTGTTTGCTATCACAAATAAATTATATGTCATGCCACAGTTCTAGGAATCGACCAAACCCGGAGAATTACAAGTTTATTAATATTGGTTTGTCTGCAAATCCAAACATACGAGTACATACCATTCATTTCTAACGTTTAGTTCTTAGAATACTATTGCTGGAATAGTACTTCGAATATTATACAGATTTCTTAATTTTTATCTTATTTGTGTTCAAATATTTGCAACGATACGAAATAACTTCCGGAAGTTTCCTAAAGAACTCGATGAGTGAATAGGTTAATCACTGTTAAAGTCTACTTCTTCCAGATATTAATCAAATTTAAAGTATAACATCTGAACAAACGAAATTGAGGACTTTTTATAAATATTCTCACTACATCTTATCTCTAAAATATAATTCTTTAGCGCCATGCCGGACGAACCTACGAGGTTTTAAAATACGTCGAAAACCTTCGAAAAAAAAGTATGTAGCGCCGCTCGTGTTGGCGCGGACATTACCGTGCCCTCGAATAAAAATACAACATGAGTTTCCAAATCAATTCAAATAGACACTTGTATCGTAATTTAAAATGTAATGTAAAATGTAAGTTTTTTATCAGATATGGAATTAGATACGAATACATTTTATTTTTATAAGCGATAGCGCGTACCATCTTTTTTTTAATTCGACCAGACAAACCATTTGACCTTAAGTGGCTATTGTAGCGCGGGTGCTGTTTGTCAACAATAAAAGTAATTCGTGTATCGCCAAACGTTTCGAACGTTCGGTCAATCCAGCCCTCCATTTTTCCAACGTTTGTTTTTCCCGAAAACAAGCGAACGATCAACATGGCCGGTGAGGAGCCGTGGGGAGCAGGAAACACTTCACATGCGAGTGCACGTCGGAGCGTGATGGAAAGAAAACACTACGAGAATTGGACGATTGGAGTGTAATTTCAGTTGAAGGGTATGGACTTTATTACTGAATGGAAGAGAGTTTAAAACATCACTAAAAACCGGCTAACTTTTGCCCGAAGAGGACAATGGAAAACTATTAAAATCGAATGGTTCGAAGTCGAATGAAATGGTTGCGATAAATAAGGACTACTTTTTGTTCACCTTCCCATCGCACGTAGCTACCGAGTTTAGCTCTGTGAATTAGCCGTCCCATATATCAAGGAGCCTCCAGAATTTTTCCATATGGACGTCATTAAATAAATGCTTATTATTATTTCTGACGCATCAGTAAAAGGCGAACACAAAAATGAACATCCCTAGCGCACAAGTAAATTACGCAAAAATTAGAAATAGGTTTCTTTTGTGAGAGCGCAGCGTGACCCGGTGGAAAGAAAACCCTCGATATGGAAGTGCCCGATAGGAATTTTTTAATTGCGACGCTCGGTGAATTGCAATTCGGCGCCAGCGCCGTGCTCGGTCCCGAAACTCGTGGAACTTTTCTGGTAAACGATAATCTCAATTTAGGCCACTACAGTAGAGGTACGTGTTTATTACAGATTTACCTTTTGTATGACGGCGGACGTGTTTTTGGTTAGAACTGAATTAAGTGTAGAAATTTTAGTTTTATATTACTTTATGCCTCACCAAGTTTGTTTTAGAATTAATCGTAATTATTTATTTTTTAATTCTTTATATTTTCTTCTTAAATTTTAGCTTGGAAATACCGAAATTCTAACGTCGGCGGTATATTTTCTTCGTGCTCGTGGTTTTACGCCGTCCGCGTCGTCCGAAACCTCCCTGCTCCGTTATTCTCGGCGGCCGCCGTCCGAACTCCACTATTAATAATACGATTACTTCCAGTTATTTGGCTTCGCTGAGACAAAATAAGTTAACCGGCAAAGAGAACACGCTCGATCGAATTTATTGGCTATCGCAATTTTGTTATTTTATCTCGGCTACCTTTATACAATTTCTGCTGGAGCTTCTGGAACACAATGTTATAGAACGATCCAATCTTGCGGAATCCGACCGATACAATGTACGTATATTTGTGTGTGTTATCATTTGTTTAATCCCCGATGATCGGTCGACGGCGGTCGGTCTGTGTGAGTGTGTAATCATATCTTTACAGATACCTACGTGCGAAGCGTAATATAAGAAAATCTTTCATTTTCATTTTAACCCACTTATAGTTGTTGCATATACATGACTTTTGTCAGAGGCATAAAAGTGAGACGACCTTATACTAATATGGTACCAGTCGGATGGCAGATATAAAAGAATTTAGGCTCATCAGATGCGTCTTCACTAGATCTGTTTCACCTGATGGTGGAACTGAAAGGTCTCTGATGTAACCCTAGAATGCTTATAGATAAATCCATTAAGTGGGCTCATTGGACTTACCTTAACTCATTGTGTTCATTTCATTTGTTGGAAGTGAAAAGAAGGGTGTCTAGCGTTCATCATGAATGCATGTTTAATATTTCTGAAACACATTCCTGCGTCGGAAAATATGTTCTTAAGATGCATAATATTTTAGAAAGCCCTTGTTAAAGAGATACGGGAATACTTCGGGATTGACGAGAAAAAAAATCATCCCCACTTTACGTATAAGGGCATTTATCTTTCATTACTTTGTCGGCAACGTAAATTTACCCATGAAATATTACAGGACTCAGACTGCGCGATGTATGAACAGACGGACTGACATGACGAAACTATAACAAACACGTTTAATTTTTATGTTTTAACCATCTTAAAAAAACGAAGGTTATAAATTTGTAATGATTAGTTAACGACATTTTTACCGAATTGGACGATTCAAACAGGCAAATGTGGATTTTGCTTCAATAGAAATAATTGAACTCTATTTGACGGAAGTTGATATCGGTAGTATTACTTTTTAATTGATTTCATCGTTGCCCATCGTTGGGTGTGATAGCTGTATACTTACACAATAAGATGGAAAAATAAAAACTTAAAAAAAACTCAAACCAACTACAATTATACTTTCTCAAAACGATGAAATAATAAATTAGATAATTACAACTTATTATTTTAATCAAATCATCAAATTATGAAAAGTTTTTATTGATTGTTTTTAATGCTAGTATTTTTTATTATGGAGCTCACTATAACACATGCCCTGTAAAAGTTTTATGTACGGTTCGTGAGACAGAGCCCTGTGACAGACAGATAGTCGGACTGACGTTAGGACGGCGTAGTCTTAAGAAAAGAGTTTTGTTGGAAACATCTTGGTACAGAATCCTAAAGACCCTCTAACTTTTTAAAATAAGAATTTAGTGTGACTAAAGTTTCAAACCTCCCCACTGATAATAATTTTCTATTCGCGTCCAGTTACGTCATCGCCGATTATATCTCAAGTTTGTGTCCACTGCATCGTTGAAAACTTTAAGCTGGCCTTCGTAAGCCACGTCTTTAGTACGGAGTTATTGTTTCCCTGCTCCGCGTCGATCCCCCGACTCTCTACTTTAGCTCCTTGGCTTTAAAGACTACCACAAGCGCAGCAGTCACTTGTATCAAGTGTAATAAATATTCTGATATTTTGCCAAGAATAGTTGCATGTTCCCTCACTCTTGTTACTTAATTCCTTTTTGTTACAAAATGCAAAGATAATTTAAATGCAAAACTTAGGCTGATGTCATTAGTGAAGTTGCCTTAGTACATTACCATCAGTTTTTGTTCACTTATGCATTTTTCCTTATTTTCTTCTGTATCTTAAACCTTTGACACGCCATCGACCATCGTTGTTCGATGCTGTACTGGCACCGAGCACTGCACTCACGTAAAAACATTCGATCTTACAGTTTCGTGTACTGCACGTGTACTGTACAAACGGAAGCAAAGCTTATATTTCCTCTAATTCTATCAATTGTATAATCCATGGAAACTAAAAAAATATTATCGGCCTTTACACATAAGATGTTTCATTGATATAATTTGCGTATAAAAGTTTCTACTGACTTAATAGATTACATCGTAAAATAGCCCAAAAGCCTCGCCGACGTTTTACTTGACCCGGCTGTCAGTATTCCTGTCAATCGCGATTTCTCAGCATTTCTAAGGCGGGGAAACAAAATTACATATATATATCGGAGCATATCGTCCGCTGAATACACGATGCCGTCGATGTGTCGGGCACGGTTGAAGCAGCCGCAATGTACAAAACCTACGTAAAAAGCTCTATACGTTGAATGCGGTTAAGACTGGCCTTCTGTGCTACCTTTTAGGTGAAGAAGTAGACAGATTGAATAAAAAAGTACCTAATATAATACAGTATCTCTAACAATGGGACTGATACCTTAGCTTTCCACTTTTGGTACTCCATACTTTAAATTTTTATACACCATTAGTAAGTTCACCACATTAGGTAACTTTTAGTGTGGTGGCGGATCAGTTAGTCTCGTGGCTGATCCCGTATAGATTCTGGGTACCCCCAACACTTATCGAACACAAAATTTTCTTGTCTTTTAAGTTGGCCTAAATTAATTACAGTGTACAAAATTTCATAAAAATTGCATGAGTACTAATGAGTAAATCGCGGACCATTATCTATTTTATCCTTTATTTTCTTAATTTAATTTTGTTTGGTAGCTACATATGAGCTGTAGCTAAGTTAACTTAACATTTGAAGACAAACTAAAAAACAATATACGCCCATGAAATTTCCAAAAATATAATGGTTACACGAACATTACCACCATATATTAAAATTATGATATGAAGGAAATCCCCTAAAACGCCCTTCCAAAAAGTGAGACGGCCCAAAAAGCGGGTATCAGACAAGATCAAAGGCTACCCTCATACGTCAGAAGTTCCACAGATACGAGTATGAATGTTACACCGCCTTTTGGCGGATATTACGAGCGGTCTAACGAAACAGCACGCGAAACAAGACGCCCGCCATTAGACAAACGCGACCCTTTGTTACCTCCGTCAAGTCAACTTACGATCTGACAGGGCTCCCCGACGCACTTTGCTCGTCAGCTGAGAGTATCGGGTATGTGGATGTGTAGCGCCACGATCGCCGACCACGGTACAATTAGTTTTTCTTACACTCGATGGAGTCAAGGTGTTGCTCCAAGAAAATTACTTCTTTTGATCTTTATGCATCAATCGCTGAATATTTTCACAGTGACGTTATATATATTTCTAATAACGTTGCGAGGCAAACGAGGCTTCTTCTACCACAGCAATAGACACATGTTAACCGTGTACCTAATAAATTATTTACTATGTCATTATTTATTCATACTACTATAGTATTAGTTGAAACCGTAGTAATCTAAATGTTGCCCGCGGCTTCGCACACGTGAGAGAAAATAACAACAATAAGAAGGTTGTCAATTCCTTTCTATCAATGGTTGCTAGACAAAGCTTTGTTGTTAGAAACTTACTTGAATTTAGCTAAAATATATATCTTAATAGATCTTTCCACAGAAATGAGGTGTTTATTCACGGTAGGAAGTAGCTCATAAAACTCGTCGTTCTTCCATGTATCCTTATCCCTAAACCAAAAATCATACTATAGCGTTACGCCCTAAAATAAAGACATAAAAAGAAACACACTTTGCATTAATAATATAAGTTTGGATGTGCGAAGAAATCGGACGACCTCTTCACATTCTTTAAGTAGCCGAATCGATAAATAGGTACGCTACCGTGACGTATAGGTATTTGTAGGAGTTAGTTATCTATGGAGGGAAGATGTTGAATACAAACTATATGCTGCGAAGGTGAAGTACTGTAGGAAACTTTAAGGTATGTGGAAAAAGCCGATATTGAATTAGGTACAGTACAATAATAAATGCATATTATTTTTGCACCCGTAATAACATTAACTAAAGCAATAACAAAATACAACCACACGCAGGCGTCTTGAATAAGTATTTTTTTATGCTAGCAGTCATTCAGCTCGCAATAGTCTGAGGTATGCGTGGCACTTCGTTTCGAGATAGGATTTATGTTTGAGAAATCTGCAGAGGAATAAAACTTACCCGACACGGCTGAGTCTATAAAATAGCGAAGTGGCTCTTAAGCAGATGAGCATAAACTTGCATCCCTAGAACATAGAGAGTAAAAAATGATAAACTAAAAAAGTGTAAAACCTTGCAAGAAGACGTTGTTTTATTTTGTGTAACCGCGCCTTCACTGCACCAATACTGAAACTTAACTTATAATTAAGATATTTTTAGCGTTTTAATTTTGAGAGTATCAGAATTAACAGCCATAATCTTAGCTTCCTGCAAGAACAATATTTAGCCAAAGTACCTCGCAAACAACCCCAAGTTTTCAGCGGCTGCTGCAAACATAATGTTAAGATAATATAAACACAAAGTAAAATGAAATATGTTGGAAATTAATTAACACTACATTCTGCTGCATCTTTTGCGGTGGTTCAGAACTTTATTTAGTGTTCGGGAGCAGCCTGCACCCGCGTGATAACGATTAAAGTAAAAAGGACTAAGAAATAGGTTGCATAGCGCTAGTAGCCCACGGCGGTGTCCGTCAGGTGATTGAGAAAGTTAGACTGTAGTATCGGTCGAGACGTGGCCGCGCGCTTCGTTACTTCAATAAGTCGCTAGTAACTAATGATAGTTTTTCCACCCCTGTCTTCACATCGTTTCATGTTAGGCTAAAGTTCACTTATGACTTTAAAATCTTATGCCGTGGACATATCAAACCAACGAATTATTTAAAAATATAAAATTACTATTACTATGTTCATTGCATCAAATAAAATCTGTCACGACAAAAATATATGTCCCTAATATATACACTAGCAAACTGACCTATCTGAGAAAAGTTGGAATGTAAAATCCAAAGTAGGTACTCGAGAGCAGTTTGTAATTACAAAAAGAAAACGGAATAATTCATAAATAAATAATAGTCAGCATAAAGATTGATCCCGAGATAAGTGATTTATTATATTATACTCAATTCAATAATATGCTTCATGCAATGTACCGTACGACGACTATACATTTAAATGAAGATAATGAGATGTAAGAGTCGTCATCCTGACCGTCTTTGCTCGTGGTGCAGCCTGTTGAATAGCGTACGAGCTTCCTCCCGGTATTATAAGACTCTGGTATTTAACCTCCCAATTTAATGTAGGCGATGTCCATACATGGCAGTAGGGATTTTTACCCACCGAGCATCTTACCTCGCTCCTTCTAAAATTGACCAAAAAAGGTTATAAAGTGATCGCTGGGACCATTCAATCCAATCGAACGAGTAACTTCGTTCAGGTCATCTACAAAACGCATCGCAAAGAAGTTTGTCGTCAATTAATTATTTAAATAACCTGTAGTTACTTCGTTTAATTAGTTGTGTATCGCCGGGGCGGCGCGTATTACTTACGGAGGGTCCGCCGCGGTCGGGACGGAACTCGTCGAGAAACGGTATTGGTGTTCCGGCGGTATCGAGCGCGGGGCTTACGCAGATCAATTGTTCATTACTCCCTGAGCATAGGATTGCGATGGAATAAACAAAATCCTTTGATTCCTTTCGCGAATATTCAAGCACATATGGTAACAAATAAGTTTACTCAAAACGTTCAAATCAAATTTATTTATATCAATGATAGATTGATACTTGTCATGTTTTATTGTACTATCGGAAAGGTGCTCTCACAAGAAGGAGAAGAAACGGTATTAGGGGTTAAACGTATTAGGAGAATAATCCAAGGGGCCGGTCAGTCACCGTCGCTCGTGGACACACCTAACATTAAAAACATCACGGACGCACCACCAGCCAATCACGAGTGACCTCTAACATAATAATTTCCTGATTAATTTAGAAGCGGGATGGCAGTCAGCCGAGCGGGTAGAGCGACGCGTTGGCGCGGACGAATATAATTGGAGCCTTAGTTAGAAATAGACCCTAACACCCAACAACGTTGCGCATCGACGGTCCGGGTCGCCGACTGGCAGCCGGATTCAGAAATGGTCTGGAACACGGAACAATACGGCCGGCACTGTTGTTCTCGGGTTGCGACTCGAATGCACTGAATTTGGCAGCGACAAGGAACAGAACTAAAGTCAATGTCGGACGGTAATATGCCGAAGCAGAGATGGCACTTAAACCTGAATACGCCTCTATATGAGGATTTTAAGATTGCACTGACGTCTTGTTATCACGAATGAGCCTAAAGAGTTTATTTATGAAATTCTTTATAAATAAAAAGTATTATAAATTGCTTCTATTGCCGTTTCTTTTGCCCAATGGTAATATACCATTCCGTGACATTGGTGAAATGATCACGTACGTACGATTTTGAAATTCAATACCTTGGTAGAATTCTTATAGGGCGGGAACATAATAATACAATACTAGCCAGGTACGAGCCGAGAAAAGTTATAATTATGTTTTGATTTGAATGTTTATGAGATCAGCAACAGATCTTTTGTACACCAGAAAGAGAACTATTTTTCAATAAAACATTGTTCTGTCGTTTATATTTCATACCAATAACATTTCGGAATACTTCGGCATCGTCCGACGTCCACGCTGGCGCCGCACCAGCCCGAGATCAACGGACGGCAATTGCTTTCGGAAATCGAACCGAACCGGCGGACATTGTCATTTTTAAAAGGTTTTATTGATATTGCATCGAGCGGTGTCGTCGTGTTCTACGGGATCGGTGCCGCCAGATGGAGCCAACTCAACTACAGAAAACTTTAAATACTAAACCCGCCCATACGAATATTATAAAGGGAACGAGAAAGTTTTGCGAATTCCTACGTGTAATTTCAGGATCATGGCATTTATTAGATTTGTTTTTACAAATTTGTATCGTGTGTACTCGCACGCATCCTTGATGGTTTTGATACTGCTGATGTCTATCGGCGAGTGTGACCATTACGATCAGGTCGTTGTCCGGTGGCTTGTCGGCTAGACTGGTCAAACACAGGTGAATGTTAAAGCAAGGTGTTTCGGCAAACCTTACGTATCAAAAAGACAAAAAAATCCTTGTAATTTTCAATGTAGAGTCACGCAGTTGAAACAACAAAGTTTTTGATGGCTGGACTGGATTAGATGTCATTATTTTTGCATCTGGACTCTCCACCAGGGCGCCGTCTCCCGGGTGGTTGCCGGTCGTGCCGCGAGCCAAGCGAACTCCCGCCCAAGTTAATTTATTATTAAGAACATTTCCTGGGCGAGCTGCGCGAGTGTAATTAGACGTTACTTTAATCCCGGATTTAATTTGCAATTCCGTGTGAAGACGCCAAGTTTCGTGCAAAATTCGTTTACAAAGTTGTATCAACAAATTTTATGTAGGCGCCGAGTGTCCCCGCTCGTCGTAAACTCTCAAAAAAATTTTAGGGAATACAGAAAATATTTTTAGTTGGGTAAATTTATGAATTTAGTTTGAGGCGTTATATAATAAATGGGAAAGTTTGTTCATTGGCTGTTCAGACCGCGCGGTATAATACTTTTAACGGCTATTATATTTTACATGGAGATTTTGAAACCCACCCCTCTTCCTACTTTACTTAACTATAATATATATGTGTGTAATTTGGGTTTCAAGGCCGGGGCTGCCGAGGGATTTCAATACACCTGAGTAATATTTAGTAGTAGTATGAAGCGCTATTAGTCTAGCAACTTTTTAAAAGTGAACAAAACCTAGACTGTTTTACACTTCGGTATATATAAAAGGTTTTAAAATAATTGAACGTTAATCTGAGTTCAATTAAATCAATAACTCTGTCATCAATTACAATATTAAACTTTACAGACCGTAATATGTGTAACTATCATACAGTTCTCGTAAAATACGTGGGTTTTAGGTTAGGTTAGGTGTCTATTATAAAAATGTATATTATAATTTAAAAAGGCAACACGCTGTCCTATGATTGATACGATCCCGAGACTTTAGTAAGCGCTCACTCTCCGAGGCGGTCCGCTCGCGATAAACTGAATAATTGATGACTCCAACTTTCCTTCAATCTTTAAACGAGATTGATATACAATCTCTTTAAATTTACGGCTTCACAAACTTTTTGAAAGGGAGGAAAAGACCATTTTGTCCTTTTTAATATTAATTCCACGTTCTAGAAGAGCAGATTTTTTCACTACACCTTTCACAATCGATTTTAACCGTGTTAATGGAATACCGACCACAGCAAGTACCGCCGTGTTGTGTGACTGAACAAATTTAATTTAATTTTGATTCACCAAACGTCGGTTCTCGGTCGGGTTATCGTTCCAGGCTGTGATGTAAAAGGTCTGTCTGTTTGGAAACATAATTTGACAAATATAAAAAAAATATATGAGTAATCTTTCGGTGGCACCCAGCGACCCGTCGTATTATAGAAGACATGACCACCGCTAGCAATATTGACCTTTCATTTAACAGCATATTGTTGTAAAGAATCATATATTCTTATACTATTCTTTTACTTGTTACACATATGCGTTTGGTTTTTAACTGTAAGCATATTGTTTGAATATTATGAATAAATAAATAATTATTTAGTTTATCGCAAGTCACAAGTATCTCTCAAATTATGTAACGTTGAAAAATAATGAGCTGCTAATGCGGTCATCACCAACCAATACAGCTGAGCAAGGCTTTTAGGAGACTTTACACTTTTGAATAATTCACACAAACTTAAGTTCTGCTTACGATGTTTTTCTTTACAGAAGCTATTACAGGTACCTACACACGTTACATCGACTTTGTACACATGTACCTGAACTAAATTGCTCCAGACCTCAATCGTGCGAGTGATCCACGTCGCTGCACCGGCACGTCGAAGCGATCGACTGATCCGTCGATGTGATTGCATAGCCTAAATTGAAATAGTCGTCAAGTTCACGTAGTGCGGGTGTACCCAAGTTGTTTCCATCGGAACCGGATGCCTGTTCCGCTCGATAACTACTCCCCGACCGCCGGCCGCCGATCGGAGACTGGAGGCCGGGCCGGAGACCGCTATTAATAATGCAACTGCTCCTGCAGTTGGCACCGCCGGGGCTAAATTAATTGCTTTACCGGCCAAGTTTTGGATTGTCTCGACTACTGTAAAATTGGATAAGCAATCCTGAACCGACCGGCCGGGCGCTCCTCCGTCCCCCGCTCCCACTAGTTCCGCCGTGGCACGACTTGTGTCAAGAAACTTTTCTTATGCAACACCTTACTTTTTTCCCACAAACCTCAACATAATCATGACAGCCCACAACACAATCCGCATATGCCCATTTTTCACCACGCTGGATAAATACGGATTGGTAGATTTCACGCACATTTTAAAACGTTATGAAGAACAATTATAATTTTTCTGGTATATTTAAAATATCGTACAAGATTATAAAGGAAGTATAACAATTAAAATAATAATTACTACCTCATACCACATACCTCATAAAGCCACATAGGAGAGGAGGCGCTAAAGTGTTGTCTACACCTTCGTGTAATAGTGTCGTTGTCAGCACGTTAAGACGAAAATGAGGCAGGGAGGATAAAAATACGAATTTCTAATGCAGTGGCACTTGAAAGGTACACGGCAGATCTCTGGTCCTCTCCAACTAAATCGTGCGAAGGTACTGGAGGAGTACCTCTACCGGGAGGTTGTAGTTGAGACCTGTGGAAAGGAACACAAACATCCTCAACGGGCAATTGTTTATTTCGTAACACAAGACAACGAAGATTCAAATGCACTCACATCAACAGTAATATTTCGTTTGCACTGACAGTTATTAAGAAGCACAGTCCTCCGCTACCATACAGGCGAGACGTGATTTAGAAGGACATTTAATACGGCCATATTGTTTCCTCCCCTGTACGTACGTACACGAGCACTCGTGACTACCCATACGCGATACGGGCGTGTGAGTGCTTGTTTATAAGTCGAGCTGAAAATATACATTTTAACCATTTACATACTGTTTATATGCTCTGTGCTTTACTTCTTAACGTACGCTAGGAGTCACTATGAAATTCCAAAAAGGTTATTTCTATCATAAATTTCTTCTAACCGAGTCTAGTACAAAAAGATGTGAATGAAAAGAGTAATTTTTTTAAAAGCTTTTATTTAACTTGCAACGTTTGTTACTGTTTTAATTAGTAACTTTGTTCGGGTAAAATCTTACAAGCTGAATTAAGACACGATCAACTTATTCTGCGAAGTTCAGAATATACACATTACCTCAGTTCCGATGTTAATGCATTATATGATCAGTATGGCCTAATATTATACTTAACCTTGTACAAGATGAGCGCACTTCTTAACTGTAAAAGAAAGACTTGATATTTTATATACCTACGCCATATTTATAGCTCATTCTAAACTCTATCATAATCTTATTGCCACTTTTTGGTTGGCTTCAGACAGATAAACCCTTCAATGTTGCCGCTAGGGAATTTGTAAATGATATTACACGATATTCCTTCTCATAGTTGTCAACACTATTCTACACAGATAAAGGTTCAATCCCAGCATTCCTCGATTAGTGGACATGATTAATACGAAAATAGCTTCGGAATGAGTACTTTAACGCTTATACCGGATTGCAGGCGGAACTCAGCTAAGAACTTACACCGGCCTTCTATACAGAATACCAACGCAAGTGATAATATGAACACGGTATAAAATACGGCGGGAACACACGCGATCGGGGCACGATTAGACGGCACGGGCACCTTACAGTACTCGCTTGAAAATTATTACATTCCTTCCACGAACAATACTCCTTTAACAGGGTTTTTTTATAACTCTAGTGCAGTATGTAAGGACTGTGGTCTTCTGTTGGCCAGCCTTTTGTTTCGAGGCTGAAAATAAATGTTAACGAGAAGTATCAAAGATGCCCCCACATCAAACATTTCGGGTTTAATATAAACAGTTCAGTCTATTGACAATTCCCTTCTTACACCATTTAGTAAACAAAACGTATTTGTAAAAGCTTTCAGTTAAGAAGCAATATTTTTAAGTTTGTTAGAATATTTGTTTGGGTCAAATTTTACAAGCTTAATTGGAACTATTTCCTTTTATAGTAAGAATTTGAAAGTGGTCACAGCGCCTTAATTCCGATGACAATTTATCTTTATAACAAGCGTAACTTAATACCACACTTAGGAATGTCTTCAGGCGGGGGAACACCTCAGTAAACAGCACAGATACAAAATTTTACGCTATTAAAGTGTAGTTTTAGTATTTCAAAATATTCATTTGTTTAGTACTCTCAGAGCAAGAATTTACTATACCAATTACAAAATAAATTATAAATGGGAACTAAAAGAAGTAGATAGATATATATATGGCTAAGTATTGTTACCTGTACTGTTCTGTGCGATATCTTGTAATGTCGAGATAAAATAAGAAATTGATCTAGAATAAACCGGGTGGATGAGTATCTCGGAATACCGAAAATTGTATTTGAATGGAAGTAGAACGCAATCTCGGTGAGACTCGCTCGCTGTCCGCGTCCTCGCCCGCGTCCGCGCCCGGCACTCCTGGCCGGGGCAATAAGCGCACTACGAAATATGCTCGCAGTGCAAGAACTAAATGCGACGTCGTCTTAACGTGAACTAATTTCTTCGCCGAACGAACTTTGAAAATGGCCACATTTCCTTTATTCCGTCTCTGAGCGAGCGGAGTTGTCGGCGACACGCCAACGATTGTTTCGCGATCGGAGAGTAAATAGGAAAAACTTTAATTAACGTCCGATGAAGCGATACACGAAGTATCGACGACTCAACTGGCCGGTCGTAAAGTAAGGGATTTGTTCGTCCAGCGAGAGGAGATCGCGTTCCCGGCTCTCCACCCCTCCGTCGCCGGGCGCAGTGCGAGCGGGGGCGGAAGGGAGGTTCCATAGTAGCTGGTCGCGTTTTCCTGACCGCAGCACGGCTGTGCTAAACTTTCGCTCGTAATGGCTTCAAATCTCGATCTTTGCCAGGGTCGGCTGGAACTGGTCGTCAAGAGCGCTTACATCTATCGTGATGTTAACATCGGTTTAACTGATAAAAGCGAATTCCTCGCGGCAATCGCAGCTACATAGTTGTAACTTTGGTGTTATCGGGTTTTATGTGTCGTGCCACGATATCGTTTTGAACAATTCAAGCAATTGATCTTGCCAGTTATAAAATAAGGCCCTCCAAGCTGTTCGTAGACATAGTATCTGGTGCTCCATGATAAAGGTTTAATTTTATTTAAATTTTTTGTGACTGAATTTAAGTCATCTATGTAAAATTAAGTATCGGGCTTTTGAATGTATCCTGAATATAAAAGAAATATTCATTCACTAAATGTAAAAATTATTTTACATGAAATGTTCTTTATTTTTTTACCTTTAATAAGTTACTTCCTAAATGAGAGTGATTTAACTTAGGTCATCGGCCACCAACTTATGTTGAAGAGCAATATTTTTTTTAACCAGAAATTTCGAGTACAATTGCGAGATAGAAAAATAGATAGGTCCGCGAGTGAGTGTACCATGATTCCCTTTCTTTTTTAGATATATGGAATATGTAGAATTACTGAAATATATAAATAAGTTCCTATTACAAGTATTCAAAAAACATATAATGGTACTGATAGGGTTTCATTGCCAGGTGAAAGTTCTTTTGAGAATATTAATGCTGCGGGAGTCAGATGTCGAAAAGATTCAACATTTCAATACAATTTTCATTTGGTCGGAGCACTTACTTTGTTTTAAATGTTGCGCCAACATCCGGCTCGAAGGACCATATTTAACTTTATTCATTCAATTAATTAAAATGGCATCGAGACTCAAACGTGCGGATAAATTAATTAAAATATGCCATCTACAGACTTTTTTGTTACGTAAATATAAAATAGCAAACAAATTATTAATTTTCCACCCAAATTGTGTATTTTGGTACATCACTATCAGTACTGGAATATTAGTGACTTGCACAAATACCTGAATTGTACATTTTATCATAGTGAAATATAATAGTGGGCTGACCACCCCGTGCCGACAGTACATCTAATCCATGTACAATACACAATCATTATAAACGGTCACAATGGCACTTCCCACCAGGGTGTTGTTCCCGCAGCCCCCGGCCGCCGCCGACACTGCCACAAGCGAGCGTCGTGCTCACTGTTGATCTCTTTGTTTAAATTTTGTTATAATGCAGTCGCCGTCGCCGTCGTCGCGGGCTGAGAGGTCATTTATTCACACTTTTCGCTTCAAACTTTAAACTCCATTGCATAGTTTAAACGACATCGTTGCAGTACGTTCAGAAAGTGTCATGAACTTTAACAGACATGCTCTGTCGAGTTGCGACTCCGCGCTAACGTACCTTTCCTATGTGTTTACTTTTATAAAGAAATGTAATGTACTGACTCATTCACTATCATTCATCGATATGAATCACGTATCAGCTAAAACTAGTTGAACGATTGAGTCGATTACGCACTATTGAAACATATATTTTGGTGAAAAAAATTTACAACGTAGTAATTAAGTATTACATAATTAACATGATTAGCTGCGGTGGTGTCAGTTACATTTAGGTTCGGTGCTAATATTTCAGTTAGTTGATTTTAATTAATTGTTGTTGCATTAATGTGATTATTATTCACTTCCATTCGGGTTACGTGATAGACTGATGTATCAAAAAGTAAAACATAATTAAACGGATATTATGCAAGGAAATACATTGATGACGAAGACGCTTAGGAATAGACGTCCGCAGCAGGTTCCGTTGAAGTTGCCAAATAAATTTATTATTAAAGTAGGTATTGTATGCGGCAGATGCGCTGCGGAGTATTTTTCGCCGTTTCGATCCAATTTACTAAGGCACCTTTCTGAAGCGGCGGTAGATAAAAGTATTTGAAATACATACAATTTAAATTCGTACAATAATAAGATTATAAAGATTTATTCCGTCGTACCGTTTGTAACTTTAAAATTGTATCGGTGTGTACGAACCCCGATGTCAGCCCGGATAGTCATGTGATTTAACAATAAGTCATCACATCCTAAAAACAATTTAGTTGTGAATGATCGTGACATCAAGTCGTTGCATTTCCGGAAGCGATGGTAGCACCCGACCCGAGGCGCGCGCCAACCGGCATGTATTTACTAGGCCAGCGGAGCGCCGCCGGGGCCGAGGCCCGGGGCGCGACCAGCCAGTGCCACGTCTTGTTCACTGAACCAAATAAACAAAAGATATAAAGACGCTCGCTCGAACGAAGTTTAAATTGTGGCGGAACATGCAACTCGTTCCCGTGCAGCCGCGCAGGCGAACTGCCGATTAGCGAAAGATAATAGTTTACTTGTATTATTGGCTGTTTAAATACATAACGACTTCAATATTTACAGACGGCAGCATGCAAACACTCCTCGGGCTTTTATACTACGTATTCCTTACTAATCGTATTGTAGAGGTTACAATTGCATTATTCCGATTCAATAAGCAAACACAGCTACATATTTTTACCTGTGCAGTCGTGCTATAAAAACTTTTTTGTCGCCAAACCATCGATTCATCGAGATTACTTACAATCACGGTTATTGGGTATTGGTAAAAATATGAGCCGTGGAAACTAAAAAATTGTTCCAGGATCTTTCACAAATCGGCTGTTAACGGATTGTGGCGACTTTGTATTTTGCTTTTAAAGAGAAGATTTTGCTACCAAAGATAAACGTGCAGAAGCAAACACAATATTCTCGTACTATCGAGTAGTCTTTGACACTAACATATCGTAAACGATGCTTAAAAGTACAAAAAATATAAGTGTAATGCTAGGCGGTAGTGGGCCCGCAGGATGAAGGTTCGCGAGTTGATTGTGTGTAAAAAATAGACATCGAGGCAAATCATTTGTTCTGGAATGTAACTCGTCAATAAAGAATTTTATTGACTTTCAACATTCGCAACTCACTGCCCATGCGATTCATTGAAAACAATTTTATTTGTTGCATAAATACCTATGATATGTTCATAGAGCCACTGCCCGATAGAGGCTCACTACGTTTCATTACTGTGGCCCGACACGCACTTAAATACACCTGAACAATTATATTATAATTTTAGTTATAAAAATGATAATGATTACGGTAACGATGTGATAAATATGAATTCCAAAACATGTATAATCGATGACCACAGTTATAACTTGTGTAAACCAATCTTACTAGACCCTTTCCCAGGCAGTATATAAGAGCCTCATCGGGGGATGCCATAGGAATTTCGCAACCCACTGCTTCTCAAGTAAAGTGAGCTAGTTATGCTTCTTCTGTAAAAAGGAGCGGTCTTCTCGGCTGAGTCTCTCCATGCCCGCCCTTTCCGTCCTCATGAAGCTATAGAGGCCGCTAGAATCAGCAGCGCTGCAGCCATTCCATTCAAGGAATAAAAAGATAGTATATTTTTAGCCAATCATTGTTACGAGGCGCTGAGCGGTTTCCATGCAGATAATAGATAAAAAGGACCTTAAAACATTCCCCCGGTCTCCGGCGGCGATAGCGGACCACGCCATAAATCACTGTCCCAGTTCGTATAAACTTTAATTTGATATTATGAAGGCTCCGCCCTGCCACCGCCGCCGCGTCGTGATTCAAAATCGTCCGAGATCGTCCACTGATATTGATTTTAAAGATACATTATTCATTTTAACTCATACACGTCGCTAAATTTATGCTGCGATGTTATTAAAACTCACATCGCTGCGGGGAAGCCGAGACGTAAATCTTTTCTTCGATATCGGGTGAGATTTTAAAGGACCCGTCTGTGGCGGTGATCGATCAGTTAGCGCGGACATGTGACTTAGTTTATACATCCTCGCGAAAACCAAGTCGAGTCGCCGAGTGAGTCTCGAAGATTTCATACAATTTGTGTGATAGTTGTTCCGCGCCGCAATTACCTAGTTCCTCTCGACGAGGTCCTAATTCCCACCAAATTGCTACTCTTAGCTCTAATTCAGTTCGTTACGTAGGATCGGTTGCATTTACTCAAACTATCTAACGAGAGGAGTATTCCGGACTACATCGCCATTTACCATTAGGTGGGATTGTAGTCAATTTGTTAGTCTTTAACGTAAACGCGCAGCGAAGAAAACATTCCGAGGGAATCTGCATACCTGACAGTTCCTTGCAATGATCTCAAAACATGGTAATTCGGTTTGGTGGACTATAACTTGTACACGTTATATAACATTTTGGAGTAGACAAGCATAGTATTGAAAGAGTTAGGTTAGATGTTGAACCTAAGCTGGTGAAATCCATCTGGTTAAGTGGTTAGAACTAGCAATGGCTTATTGACCACACGCGGGGAAGATACCGCAAGCCAGCTGGTATCGATATTTATGAACAGTGAGTTGTCGATAACCCGCAGCGGCGGTTTCAAATTTAATATAAAAGAACGGAAATTAAAATAACTGGCTCGGATGGCGCTGTCCCGCTAATAAAGAGCTAATTCCGTTCAGTAATTACGTTCTTGTTTTGTCTTTTAATTAATTTTTCTCGTTCGCTTATTTCTCCAAGGTCCTCTCCGAGAATAAAACTACGGCGCGCCATCGCGGGCAACAAGCGGCCATTTGCTGGTATCTGTCACTGAGTTGATCACTCTCACACTTAAAGACTACAAGTGTAAGAGGAGATCCAAATAACATATATAATATCTTTTTATTTCGAATTAATTTAAAAATACTTGCTTTTCTATACCTCAATTTGTATGACCTCAACAAGTATAAGGATCCAATGTCTAGTTTTAGGGATTTTTTACGGTTAATAAATACTTCAACACGATTTATTGGATACATTATTCAATTTGGTGTAATACAGATTTTTTTATATATTCACTATTAATATTACAAACTACATCGTATAGGCCCCGACGCCGACAGTCGGACGTGCACCTACAGATATTAATTATTGAGAACTGTTTAAATATTTAATTTGTTGATAGGATTTTAAATTCTCGCTACGTTTTATGTAATGAACTACCTATTTTCTAAAAATAATTAGTTTCTAGAAAATATTTTCATCGGGATATTTAACAATAAATAACGGCTGCAGACGATAGAGCTCACAGGAACCGTACGAAGCTGAATATAATGTATTTGTGGACATAATGTAATCTGTTAATGAGATAAAAATCGGAATACCTTGTAGTGACGTAAACATCCCGAGCAGACGCGGCACTCGACGTTAAGTGACCGTCGCCGACCGCCGGTTGTGGACAACTGAGGCATCGCGGTCATTACATAGCTCAGTCTAGAAGACATTGCCAGACAGGTAAAGAACCTTATAAAAGAAGAGTAACGTGGAGGCTGGGAGGTACAGAGATACTCAATCTTGATAACATGCACCACCGCCGGAGGAGGATGGATGGAACCCTTACAAGTTACAACCAGTATCACCTCTACCGATCATAAATCCTATACTACATCTTTCAACTTTAACTGTCGTTTCAGATATAATTTATTGTAACGTGTTTAAATCCAGAAAATAAAGACAAATGAACTTTCAGCAACACTTATTTCGTTTAAAATACATTAAGTTGATCACACATTAATACCAATACACTGGGACCTTTCAGTACCAAAAAACGAAAATGTATTTATTAGAATTAGATTATAACATTGATATTGTTTCATCGACATAATTATGGTAATGTCACTCATATGGTTATATCGAAGCAGCGTGCACCACGCTCCCTGGCTAGCCCGATGCGGTGCGAGAGCTACATCCGATACGAACTCCAAGTTTCATGACGTAACTAAATTCTATTCCAACTATGAATAAAACCTGATGTCGAACTCAAAAGATCAGGGAAACTTTCTATACAAATACCGGCTCGAACTTCCTTCGACTTTAAATCTTTGTTTAGCAAAACAGGCCAAAGTAATAAATCGTAGTAGACTACGTCGAAACAATAAGATTCCAACAACTAAACCAAAGCATGAGACGCTGACTACTCTCCGGGGACGCTGACTGTCGCGATAGTTAGGTACTTACTGGTTGCTAAACGCGTTTGGGTCTGACCTTCGTGGTTGGGACGACGTTTTGTAATGTCGCTTTGAGTTACACATCGTTGCCTCAAACAACAAAAAATATTCCACACGCTTCCAAGTTAGTTTAGTGCAGGCGGTTAAATTATGAGCTAACATTGCAGAAACATCGTTATAAATATATAAATTACATGTGCAGGGTTTGCCCACTCTTTCTTACGTCCCTACTGCATCTGTGTTATCGTTAGTGGCGATGGCAACGCCAAAATTCACCTTAGTTAACGAAATAAAATAACACCTTAAAAATTTTGATACAATGGAGTTCTACAAACATTTTTGTTCTCGTTCAGTTGTGTCTCGATTTACGTGTCAAATAGCGCGCCAGACTGTTGAAAAATGTACAACAATACTATTTTGTTATTAGTTAAATAAATAAAAGTAACGAGATAACTTAATTCCCGTGTGAGCAGTAACTTACGTTCAAAACGTGACGTGACGTGATGTGACGCGGGGCGGCTCATTTGTTAGTTACAAGGGAATACTTAATAATATATGATGAGTTAAATTAAATCTAATTAATTACTCAAAGGAAGTAGTCTGTGCATCATATCAACATTTCCCCGAACCTTCACAGTTTATGAATAGTTTTTAAAAAGAATTCGAAGCCTAAATATGCAGCCAAAAGGTAAAAATAAAAAAGATCTTAATTCGCAGGCGGCCCGCCCCCCCCCCCCCCGCCCCCCCCGCCGCGGGCCTTGGCGCGACAACGCGGATGGGGTGCGTGTGCCAACGGCCAAGAGTCCCATCACACCCGCCACATC
>DWPA01000969.1:0-20774 GCA_018251375.1 Calpodes ethlius
GGTGCCGCTGCTTGGTTTTATAAGAACTGGCAACTCGGCTACTTGTTGCAGCGAACATAGACCGGCTAACTCTATTGTGTTCTATTTATGTCTAATGCAATAATAGAGTGGACCCTTAACTCATTTTAAATGCAATTTTTACACATCGGTGTGGAAGATAATATCGAAGGTATTTTCACACTCGCAAACATATTATTTAATAACATTTTTATGTATTCATCCAAATTTTTATATTGTAATATAAGTTATATTATTCCACTTGTGATAACATTTTGTGCATTATGCCCATACGCTTTTGTAATTGTAATAAATATATCATTGGCTTAAGCCAAGATTGGAAAAAGGTTCTAGGGGTTGTTATAGAAAATTGGCTCAATTATGATTTTTAGATTCATAATTACCTATCAGTTTAAGACAGGGACTATTACGTCACAATATGGCGGAAGATCATGTGTAATCTCAGTTTCATGACATTATACATGCCCACATTTTATTTCATTTTCAATCATTTAATTGCGCCAAAATAAAATTATAATCATATAGATACATAGCAATTAAAATTATATTTATAAGAACGTCTCATGAGAAATGAATTTTAGAATCGAATGTTGAAGTGTTTAATAAGAAAAAAAAAACAGAAAAAACACATCGCTGTTACTCTAGGGTCGATGTTGGTTGGGATCGTATTCTATGATGTTTTGGGACATATAAGTAACGAGCCGAGTGTTAACCACGAATTTATATGCCTAGGATGTGAACTATTCACTTATTCTCAAAGTTAACATTTTACAAGGAAAAAGCGACAACACGCGACCTAACTGTTTAAACAGTGACGAACATTATTTAATGTACTATAAAGAACTATTTTAGTTCACCGCGCAGTCAGCTGCTCAGCTGCTACTACATATCCATTCATCTGATCCAAATGCCAGTTCTTCAGCCGAATTAATACTAACATTTGTTTTTCATGCCTAAATGAAAATGCGTTACAAGCACTGATACATACATACACATGCATAATAATCGTATGTCCTATTTAAAACTAACAGGACCTGAAATACGTGAGCCATGGTTAATTCACATTTTTAATTAGTTGCCTATATCGTTTTAGTATTATCAAGTACAATTTTTTATGTTTAGGGTAAACAAAAATCTTCAACTAGGTATCATCACGAAGGACTTCAACGTTTATCGTTTGATGAAATATCAGGCCCAATATTTTATCTTTTAAAACACAAATAAATGAATCGAATCAATCAACATTTAGGATGCCCGCTGCGTGCACGGTACCACCGTTACATTTTTATAGTCTTGTCACATTCTGCTGTGTCGGAAGCATTTTGGGGTGCTCGAGAACTTCCGACATTCGTGTGGTCGTTAACCTCATTGTTGATCTTAACTGGAATATTAGACCTAGCATCCCCTGGTTGGCCTGTGGGATGCCTTTTGTTAAAAGTTGCAGTAACTTTTGTACGCATTGATTTTAGGGTTCCGTACCCAAAGGGTGCCAAAAGTAACTTACCTATACTATGACAAACAATTAAATAAATAAATAAATATATAAATAAATAGATAAGCTCTGTGGTAAATATATAATAATTTTAAAACACAATTCACTTTGCAACTTTTAATTGAGTACTTATTTAACTTGTTATATTTTATAATTCATTTTGATTTGACTATGCCCATACGCTACGGGAATACAGATGATCTAAAATGTTTTTAGGTCTTTAACAACTATTGTGCCTGTATTTCACAATAAACATGATTTGATTTGATTTGAACAAACACAACTCATAACATATTCGATTGCCATACGACACGCATAACAAACAAACACTTGAAGGTTTTAGTCACGTGTAATATGGCAACACACGTGTCACCTGATGGCAAATAACTACCGACACCAATGAAAACCAACATCACCAAGGAAAGAATCAATGCCACCTAAGAAATAAAAAATAATAAATCAAAATTTACTGGTTCATAAGTTCCTATTCGGAACATAACGAGTCATTTGGCGACTGACACGAGCGGCAGGAAGGTGGTAGCCGGGGAAGCTTCTCGGAAAGACCAGCAGTCATTTTAATCTTTTTGCAATTATTTTCTTACATGGTTATTAAATTTATACTCAACACACAGACTATAGAACTAAAGATTTGACAACGAAAATAAACCTCTTTCTAACCTAACCTAATCAATGTCAATGAGCTAATAGTCAAATTATTTTGAGTCAAAATTTTATATTAAAGTAAAAATAAAATAATAATTATTTATATTCAATATGATTTCCAGTACAATCAAATTAGCAGAAGCAAACGATAAAAAATAGTGTCTGAAATTTGTAACTTTTCTTGAATTTAAGTTAAAAAACTATCACATTTTTGTAGAGATTGGGAAGGAGTTAAATGCGTGCGGTTTACGTGTTTGCACGGTACTCGGCTATCCACCCAAGAGCCCCGACCCCATTCCACGGTGAAGGTAAAATACAAATAGATGTAACTTGTAGTTTCGGCTTTGTGCAGGAATATTGCTGTGCAAGCTCGTCTCGACCTAAAAATCTAATCTCACGTCTTTATCTATGTCGTGGGCTCGTAAGCTTAAGAACTTAAAAGCCTAGATCTTTTGTTTGAGTAGAGTTTTAGTGCTTTTGAAGATCACTCCGGGAAGGCGATATTGGCCCTCGTTACATACAAATAATAATTTACCTTAGATTTACTTTGATCTTTGGAAAATAACAGCATAGGCTGAAATCGTCATACTGGGTTAAATACTGTGCTATTTTAGGTTAATTTTTTTATTAGCGGTGGAAATTGGGGTACACGTGATTTGCAATTAGTTTAATAGTCCAAAATGACTTGTTTTTATTTCAATTGTCATGACTTAATATAATGCCAAAAATATATAAATCGAGGACCTCCATGGTAGAAATAATTATATCGAGCACAAGAGGAGAAACCGCAACAATCAATTAACACCTTATTTCCCTGTACATCAAATTAAGGGAATTCCTCATTAGCGTGGCCCTATTTATAGGAGTCGTTTTCCTTTATAGTATAGCTATAAATTCGTCGGAGATAAACGAACACCATCATTTATCCTCAGCTATGGAGCCGACCGTGTAGCGCGCAGCGAACCCTCGCTTTACGTAGAAGATGAGCTGGGCGGATGTCGAAAGGCACCATGGCTCCAGATGCGGAAAACTGCGAAGAGGTTTTAATTTTTTTTTACATATTTTCAGCGAATATATATTTATATTCCATATCGTAAAGTATAGTATAGTATAGTAAATCGCTACAAAAATATCATGGAATAAGTTTTCACAATAATATGATTGGTCTACATTTACCGTATTTTCCAAAGAATCGTTATTGAAATATATTTTAATGGTTACTTACGATATCCTGTTATCGGCGTAAAACGAGGTAATTGGGTCAAGTGCTCCTTCGAACTCCATCGAAATAATATAACTTTAGATAACAATCTCATTCAACGAATTCACATTCTTCAAATTATTCAGCCCGAGTGGTGCCTCATCGTAGTCTTTTTTATATATCTAGATGGAGCAATTAAACGACGACGAAGGTTCTCCGGTGCCAGTGCATCAGGGAAGAAGAATCCTGCCAGACGTTGTGCCGCCTGCTCAGGCGTGGGTAGAAAACGAGGAATTGGAGCGATTGACAGATAGCAGAACGAACAGTCCGGGAGAGAACAGGCGGTTGCTCAGTCCCAACGTCCAGAAGCAGACTGGGCTCCAAGCTGGCCTTACTTTAGGAGTGAAGGACATAAAAAAACACACGAAATGTCCTCAAATTGCAAAAAAACTAAAGCCGAAAGTGAAGTCGAAATTCCAAAAGAGAAAGGAGAAGCTTATAGAAATCCTAAAGCCGCCATATTTCATCATCACCATGATAATTATAATAGTAAGTGCAGATTCAGCTCTTTTTGTTGATGGGAATTTTATTCATAATATGAAAATATTAAAGTTTTATTAATCTCAAGAAACTTTAAAATCTTTATATTTTATCCTTACATTGTTATAAGGACATGATTTAACGTGATTATAAAGAATACTCTCGATTACTGATCGAGAACGGTCGGTTTACATGACAAATAAATGTTTTACTATATACCACAGATTTTAATAAAATTGTGATTCTAGGTGACGGTTCACCTGTGTGGTCCGGACACGCTCCGCAAGTGGCTGGAGTGGCCGCCGGGCGCGTGGTGGCGCGAGCCATGGCGGCTCGTCACCTACGGGTTCATCCACGCCAATGCTGCCCACCTCGCTCTCAACGCCCTCGTTGCTCTAGCTGTAAGTATCGTTATCATCTTTGAGTGATTTTTAACCACCTTAAGTGTAACTGTGTATGTGAAAACTGATAGGTTAGTGGTTACAACATTAGTATTCGGACTCGAGACTTTTGAGTGGCATTTTGTTACTAAATTCTAGTTACTTGTATGAAATTGTAATGTCGCCGAGCCGGTACTATATATATGTTTAATATTAACACATCCTTGCTTCTTTTTAAGGTTGGTTGGCGCCTGGAACGCGAACAAAGCTGGGCTCGTGTGGCCATTGTTTGGGCAGTCGGTGTCGCAGCTGGTGCTTTGGGCGCGGGCGCCTTGCAGCCGAGAGTTAGTGTCGTCGGAGCATCAGCAGCGGTTTACGCCTTGCTTACTGCTCATCTTCCTAACGTTTGTTTGAGGTGAGTTTATTGACTGCATTTATTTGAAAAAAAATCCCAATAATATTGATAATTAATAGTAGATTGTTTGCCTAGGAAGAAAATAACTACTTTTAAACAATACAACACCTACAGACCGAATTATTCTAAAGTAGAATTTTGAGCGCAGCGAGTTATTCAAAATACGACACTCTAGCTTAAAGTTGTGACAGTCCCCGAGGTGGACATTTCATTTTATATCGACATTTATAAGAAAATAGTTAAGTATTTTTCCCAAAAACATTTTCTTAATTGGCCTCGCGCACCATTTACTTTATCAACTTTTACTAATAATATCCAAATTCTAAATTGAAAACACTACACATCTAAGAGGCTTCTTTCGAATAGACGTCACAAAATATTATTAACAACTCCTCAATTATTCTTTCTCAGATTCGGTCACGTACCCTTGTGGTGGTTCAGGCCGCTCAGTGTCGTCGTGCTCGGAGCTTCAGAAGGGTGCTGGGCCCTTCTGCGGGTACCGGAGGACGGCGCCAGCTACGACCACGTAGCGTGGGCCGCTCACGTGCTCGGCGCCGCTGTGGGCGTCCCCCTGGGTTTCCTTGTATTCACTGGTAAGGATAATTTTTATTTTCTGTTGCTAAAATTGATTTACTCTTAAAAGGTAAAAAAATGCCACGTACCTCCTTTACCTACCTTTATACCTACCTGTGAGGGCAAGGGTATCATAGTCTTAAAGCACTATCCGAATTAGGATTTTCAAACAAGACCTGCATTTGACAATGTTAATAATGAAATAAATAGTTCATAGGTAAATATTTTTCGATATCCTAAAAATTGAAAATCTAAAGACATTTCAATCTCTTCTTCCAGGTGAGAATATAAAGAAGAAACACATTCAAATTTGCCGAGTGCTGTCAGCCCTTCTCCTCGTGATGGGAGTGCTTCTGGCGGTCATGCATTACGTGTTCTGGTACGAAGTCGACCCGTACACCTGAAAGTTACAGAGAGAGATAGGATGGCCCACAAAATAGCCGTCGGCTACCGGACAGCGGGAGATTATCGGATAGTCAGAACTGGTAGTTGGGAACTCAGTCATGTAACAAATCAAACATTATTTATGAGCGATGCGGTGGTCATTTTACTTAAGTTATTGTTATCTCATTGGATGTCCGAAATGTATTGTTAATCGTACTTAATGGTGCTCTGTGGAAACTAGTCTACACTTAGTCGTGTCGTGTGTGGGATACTATCGTGTCTGAGGGTTTTAAGGAACTAGTGTTCGTAGATTACTGGGAACGTTCGGAAAACTGAAGCAGGAAAATAAACAGGTTTACCGCCGGCCTGATTTTTGAGTTTTACCAAGAATTGAATACTGCATATCTTAGCGTAACAATTGTAACAAGACCTGTGGACTACTATCAAAAATAATGAAAAAAAAATCAGCTCCATTAAACTATTCAAAATAAAACTCATGAGACCTAAATCGTTTATAATTAAATTTCAACAAAAATAAAAATTTCTTAATATAAAAAGTACAAGGAACTCACACTGCCGTTCAGGAAGATTAAGAGTAAATCTAAATTCGCGAAATGATAAACGCACAAGGGTCTTCCTACGTAATATTGCTACGCCTATTGGCGCAAATAACTTTTGAATAATTTTATATATATTCATCTAGTACTTAAGTACAATGTAAATTTTTCGATTAAGTGTTACGAATTATGAATTTGAAGAAGTACCAGAAGGACCGACGGGCCCGTTACAACATAATTCTGATTGTGAACTGAGTTATCGGAGATCGGATTACGGGTTGTCTCGCGATACGTATACTGATGTTGTAGATATTAGTAGTCAAATATATAAACTTACAATTTATTTTGTTAGTCTTGTCTGTAAGCGAATTTCTTTCTAAACTATATTTATGATTGGTTCAATGTTCTCACCTAAACTAAATACTGATACTTGACTTCAGATTAACTTGTTCACTACATTTGTAAAGAAATTGAATTACATCTGCATTCGTAATAGTTACCAAAGATACGAAACGAACCACGCTTGACGTTAGTTGTAATAATTAATCTTTTTGTTTATTCTAGTCCACGTCTGACAATGCTCTTACACTTGTATCTATGGTCAAGTTAAATTAATTACCTGAGTTTATGTTGTTACTTAAGCACCTCATTTCTCTAAAAAGCTAAGACTTTGAATGAGGTAAAAACTTAAGCCATTATTTCTATTCGTTAGCTGATAACGAAACAAGCACTGTCAAATGTTAGTATACCCTATGAATAAGTTGCTTAAGTAATTACTTCAGTCTAAGTTACTTAAGTTTTAGTTCAGCGTAATTACTTAAGTTTAACTTGACTGTAGTTATATTTTAAAGTAATTAACTTACGAGTTGACCTCGATGTTGTATGTTTCAACGTGACCAAAATCATTGTATAAATTATGTCTTATTAAGTCACTTAATTTTGTAGCGAAATTTTTAGTCAAATGTAAATTTACATGGTGTAAATGTTAAAGTGTAAATATTCTATTGATTTCTGAGAAATCGACTGTACTTCTGTTTTGTATCAAAATATTGTACAAGTTTTAATTTTATCTTTCGAACTGACTAAAATAAAGTTATGTTTATTTATCTGTGCTATTTTTATTTCAACTATTATTTATCGAATGGTTCTAAACACCAGTAACAAACTTATAACCCCATGTTACCTTTTCTCATACGAAGATACTAGATGCCTGGTATTGTTGGAGAATTCACATTGCATATTTAACGTTTTAGGTCACATTATTAAGATCCCCAGGTATGAAACAAGCACACGAAATGCCTACCGCGAAGGTCCTCCTAGCGCCATCTATCGACTAATTGCAAAAGTAATGTTGCCCTTGCTTCCGAAGTCGAATAACACCAACAGTTGCTCCAGGCTATCTAGCGTGCGGTTTCACGACTCGCGTACCATTTATCTATATTTCTGTTGAGTCGCTCGATGAGTATGGAAATAAAATAACAAAATCTTAGTACAATATTTATCTTGTTTTTCTTTTTTACCTATATCTACAGTACCCATTGACAGTGAAGCTGCGTCGTCAAACATAATTTTCTAATACGTAAACAAACTGGCAATCACAACACTTTATAAATATCGACCTACTACTTATGTCTTACGAAGAAAACCTACGTTTAACATATTGTAAATTAATAGTATCGATATTTATGTAGGAAAAATAAAATAATATTTTGTTACAGTGAAATACACAAAAATAATATTTTTAACCGGCCACATTAAACTGCACTCCTCACATAGAACAACCAGGCAAGATTGGACCCCGAGCTGGATTAATAATAATTAATAATACTTATTACACCTCACTACACAACTCGTACCCTTCATTGACGTTTACAGGCCAATCGATTATAATTATTTTACCCATAACAATGAATTAAATCCTTTATCCGCTACTATAGTAGGTAATTACTTACACTTAGTACTGAACAATTAAATATATAAATGCGATTGTACACCTACACAGACTGTCGTAAGGATTACTTAACTGAACCACTGTAATTCAGCAGTCGGCGGCGGACGAGGCGCCGTGACGTTTAGTTCAATAAATATATTTTAACGCTAGTATCATAAGACAGTTCGCTAACCTTAATCATACACAGTCCGAGAACCACTATACAATAATTTATTTTACTTATTACCGAGTCTCTCCACGTAAAAGTAACGTCCTTAACACTTTAGCGGTCGACACTGAACTCCCACCTCCGTACACCTGCACTCCTGGCACGGAGTGGACAGTTCGGCGATGATTCGTCCGACGCGATACATTCTTCCGTAAATATTGCATCCGGCGAGCTTCAGGAGCCCGGGCCCCACTCCTAACGGATTGGCGGCGGGCCGCGGGACTTCGTTGATCGCGGGATGTTCCGCTTCTTTCAGTTCCTGTGGCGCGGTCGAGGTGTTGCGCGGCGGCGGCGGGGCCTCGGTGGTGGTCGATGGTCTCCTGGTCGTAGGCCGCGGCGCAGGAGCGGACGTAGTGGTAACGGGACGGGCGGTACTTCTGATAGCCGTAGCCTCTCCGAGCACCAAGTGATCTATTCTATCGATACTGTTTATGGGTACCGAGTTCTTGGGTGGGCTGTACGAGTAATGATGCGTCACGGGAATGAATGAATCCAACGTAAACGGAGAACTTTTGGTCGGCGTGGCTGGTCTAGAAGTGGTCGATTTTGGTTTGCTTACGGTGGTATTAATAAGGAAAGGAGTGGTTTTCTTTCTATAAGGTGGCGCGGTGGTCGCATCATAACTGTCACTGAGTAGAAGTTTTAAAACGCTGCCAAACGAAAATCCGCCGTCGTCTTCTTCTTCGTCGTATTCTACAGAATGATTATAGCTTTCTGTACGTTTGTCGACTGGATTCGCTGTGACCGTTGTAGTTGTTATTTTCTCGGGAGCTTTAGAAGTTGCAGCACTCGTGGTGGCGGGTTTTTCTGTAGTGCTAAAATCATTTTTCACGGCTGTGACTTTGAGAGGCTTCGATGTTGTTGTGAGAGCAGGATCGTGGTTGGAATCGGTTGTATTTTCTTTAATTAATGTTTTGTTTTGGTTTTCCGAGTAAATAACAGCAGGTGTTTTAGTTTTATTCAACGGTACTTCAAACTTTTGCAGGCTTATCAACGGCGCTGGAGTTGTTTTATTATCTGAAACGTAAATATTATTTATTACTATTATTTGACATTATTTTCATTCTAATCTTTCCATTTACTTAGCCGGCAACGCATCGATGATTTCTTTAGTATCGCCGATGTCTAAATTCAGAGATGACTATTTACCATATATAGAGACGTTTATCAGCTATTTATATGAAAATATGATAAATTTTGTAATCGGGTCCTGGGTGCTGGCATGTCTTATTGTTAATCTTTACAACTATAACCTGTTTTAGATGAGATTACGTAAGGAAAAAGATAACCTAAATATCCCTCAAAGGGAATTCGAAAGTCTGGGACGTAGGAAATATAGATATAGGAGGATACGGACCTTGATCACAAATCAGTTCCCCGCAGCACAGGTCTGCGGAGTTGGTACTGGCCTGCCGACGTTTACAGCCCGGTGGAGTATAACAAGGGCGCGGGGAGCAGTGCAGCTCACCCCACGCACAGGTGCAAATCGAACAAGCGAGGTTCACTGAGTCACCCACAGGAACCTTTCGACCGTCACTAGATGTGCATTCCCCTGAAAGTGTAAATAAAAAGTTGATAAAATATTTTCTATGTAAATGTATTAATTCCACCAAATTCTTGCAAATACGTATATAATAGATTGTCCGGAAATTTCGAGCCGATTTTTAAGATTATAGCGCGAGAGACCTGACTGAATATATCACAATTAGTGAAAATAAACGACATGTGTACACTACAAATATTCTAAAAGATATAGCTTAGCCATATTTGGAAAAAAATTATGTTAGGATTAGTTAATTTCGTCAATATTTGAATGTGCGAACGAACTTTTTGGACAACGTAATACATTATAAAGGTTGTTTTAAATAAGTTCAAATGTATAAGTACTTCTGACATTACCAGTCTATGAAGTATAAAAAATAACATGAACTTAAAAACCTTTATCTGTATCTAACTGCATGGAAGTGGTCAGATGTGGCACCACCGGTCCCGAAGGTGTGCTTGGATACACAGCGTAGTATTCGTCAATAATTCCGGGGCCCTTAGGTATGAATCCTCCTGAAATTGTTCAATCATGAAAGCATGATAAATTAAACATAAAGAAATATTATGTAACTGTTCAAAGTATTAATGTGAACAAAAATATCACCTTCTGTTTCAACTGGTGGTGAAAACAGATTTACTGCTGGCGTTTCAATTTCAAAGGTAGCACTAGTAGTCGGCATCTTGGTCTCAGCTTTACTAAGCTCCGAAACGTGACTACCCATTGATGCAGTCACAGTATATTCGTGTAGAGAGGACGACAAGTCATTGGTAACTCCTGGATAGCCGACATCCGAGTGTTCCGCTTCTAGAGTTAGAGGATACTGAGGCGATTCCATTTTCTTTGATATGAAAACAGGGTATTGAGTTGGATTATAACCATCTTTTCTCCGAGTTGGAAAGACTGTATCTTTTGATTCGACACTAGGGTAATAAACTGGAAATTTATCTTCTCTTTCCATAACGGGATATGTAAGAGTTTCCTTAGAAGATATTTCGTCTTCCACCACTGCGTCTGCGGCTACGAAAGGAATGATCCTGAAAACACATAAAAAAATTACATGTCTGTGAAAGATAATGCTTGATTAAATCAATAGGAACTAATATTACTTTAAATTTGGCAAAGATGGTGGTAATGTAGGCTCGGTATAGTCGTAATCATAATCCTCTTTGTTTTTCTTTGAAATATTTAGTGATTCAAATAGTTTTCCCGGTGTTACTTTCGTAGGAACATTTGCTGTTGTAGAAACTGTGGAGTGTGTAGAGTTCGTTCTTAAAGAGCTCGTCACATTGATTGTAAAGGTTTCGTTTTCGTCAAACCCAGCATTTCGATCAGTGATAATATCAACTGGCGAAAATGTATGAGTTTCTAAATCGCTGGTATCAATGTATGGCACTCTTGGTTTACTCTCAAGGTTAATTTTGTCCGTATCCGTTATATTTGTAATGTTGAGCGACATGGACGTTGACGATAACTCTGTAGTGCAATTAATTGTTCCGTTGATCATAATTTTCACCGTAGCTCCTGAATGCTCTGTGGTAACACTTTCTGATGTTTCTTGAACAAGCGGCGAGTAAGTCATTGCTTCAACTGTGTATATTTTTACGGTACCATCAATTATCTTTTTAGTAGTTGGATTTGTCGAAGAATTTTCTTCTTTTACTGTTTTAGAAGTAGAGCTTATAGCCGGGATATCATCAGTTTTTCTTTTAACTTTGTTTGCTGTTAAAGTGTTTTTCGTAGTTGGCACTGTAAATGTGGTTTCGTCAATGATATCGTTCGATACTTTAACGGTTGTTTCACGTTTAGTTGACTTAGAAGAGTGAAAAGAACGATCTTCATTTTTCATGGACATCAGCGTATTTTGCCGTAAGTCGTCTAAGTGATATGTATGTTCATTTCCTGCAATATAAATAATGTACATTAAAGCGCTGACTAGATAAATGTTAAAACCATTGTAGCTTGTTCGACTTTATCACGGCATATTATATTTACCATTTTTTAAATGGTCACATTGATATTGGTGTGGACAGCATTGCCCCTGCTGTACTAATGGTGTACAGTTTAAGAGTGGCGGAGCACAGGATAGATGTTGACACCGTATTGACCCACGCAAGCAGAAACATTGTGTACACTTTGACTCGGGGTCATTCAGTACCCGCTCTCCCTCGGCAATTCTTCTCCCATCGGGACCTTCGCAATCTGAAATTGATAATAAATATTTAATGTTATTAGCCAATAATGTATAGATTTATTTAATACTCAGTCGACAACGACGTACGACAAATAAGGAACATATTTTATACCTGTAATCTACCAATGTTATTAATATTTATGTACAACTTGATCGGTATGATAGTTCGAGCTTCAGAATACGTCAACTACACTCACCATGGGGATTTCTCTGATCCGGTGGAAGTGTACTAGCATGGGCACAGTAGTATCGTTGAGGGCAGCATGCCCCTGGTGCGGGTCGCGCTTTGCAACCAGGAGGAGGAGGGAGGCAGCGCGGCCGAACGCACCTCCTGGCGCCCCCGAGACAGAAGCACTGCTCGCAGGCTATGTTCGAGCCCACGGCCGATCCCGCCGCATACACCGTCCCTCCTTCCACGCACGCTGGAAATACTTTAATATTATTTGTTTGTTAACCAAATATTTTAGATAAGAGTCAATATTTGAAACGGCATACCATGCCTGATCGATGCAGGAGTCGCGATGACTGAGTAGTCGTCGTCTTCGAACCTTGCTGATGCTCCATGTTCTAATAACATGATTCTATCTGAAACGTTAAAATGTTTTGTAAGCTTTTGACAGGCTCTATCACAGTATTGTATTGGAAACAATAGTACGCGGGAGATAAAAAGCGTAGTTTTCAACATCTTATCGCGGTTGAATGCTGCGGTCATTGTTGTAAAATATTAAACTATAACATATATAGACTTATCTATTTATTATGTGGTATTGGTGTAAATTAGCAATACTGGAATAATAGTTGTCACCACTTTTATTAATCCACTAAATTACAAACAATTTGTACCTTTGCATGAAATTTATCGCTAAATTAAATAAGTCGTACCTAGAGCAATTGCTCTAAGTAGAACTAAATAGTTCTATGACCTCATCGCAGATAACATCGTTCTTGCAGATATCTTATCGGACGATATGGGAGTTTAAAAACCGAGTTTGCAGTTATAAATAAACGAGAAATTATCAGATCTGATTTATTATGATTGAGTGACCTGGACAATGAAGCTCTGGACAGCACTCGCCCCTCCGGTGCAGCACGTGGCAGCGCGGCGGCGGCTCGGGCAGCGGAGCGCACGCGCGCCGCCTGCACGACAGGGCTCCTCTCGAACATATGCACAGGAGGCATACTTCCCTCGTCCTGATATTCGCTCCGTCTCCAAACCACCGACCTTCATACATGCAACCAGGTGGAAGTTCGAGGGTACCTGAAATTTTGCAATTACATTTTTAAAAGTGAATAAAAGATTGTCTATAATGTACATCTGAGGACAAGATCAAAAGGTTCCGTAATTATAACACTAAACATATTTACACTAAGCTTCATATCTAATCGTTTTCCATAATGTTGTCTAACATGTAAAGTCTGGCAATCTGCAGTAGACTAGCGTGGCTAGCTATGTGCGTGTATGACCGTGTTACAGAACTCCCGAGTCCAGCAATGGGATAGTTAACAGTTGTAATGATATAGAATTGTATAGATACCAGGCATTCGTGGTTTTAAAAAGGTCCTTATATCTCACATATTGATGTTAACGTAATGTATTAGATAATTAGAAGGTAAAATCACTGTATCCTGTTAACTTACGTAACGTTAACCTTAAGGTTAAAAGTAAGGTTGTCAGATGTACTTGTTATTCGTAGAAGAGTAAACTATTTTATATCATTAATAATGACACTTTAAGTATATGTAGCAGAATCCGGATCCATTATCAATCTGGACTCTCAACTACACAATGATTACACATATAACATGTGTACAAACTCACCAATCGCTCTTGATCCACGACTTCTTAACGCTGAGATTTCTGCGTCATCTATATATAGTTCTGGAAACAGAAATGGTTGTTATTCATCTCTGACTACCACACGCACGAATACATTAATATATGTCTGAACACCCAGTGATAATGCTATTAAGGAAACCACAGCGAGCCTTGGGATATACTCTTTGATATCATCACTTATAGATAACGGATAATATTAAATAATTACAACAACATCTAATAAATCCATACTCATATTATAAATGCGAAAGTATCCTTCACGGCGCAATGAAGCGCCGCTTTGGTGTGATTTTTGGTTCGGAGATAGTCGGGAAGACGACAATTACTATAGGCTACTTTATACTGTTGATAAACATATCATTTCTGTGGAAAGATTAATTACGGCGTATATTTTAGCCAAACTAAAGTATGTGTCTAACAACAAAGCATTGCCTAGCAACTAGTGATAGAAAAGAATTGACAACATCTAGTTGTAAATATATGAAAGATCTTTAAATATAATTATGTTCGCGGGATTTCGTTAATGCCGAGTTACATTACGAAAATAAGAATTGTTAATTGGAAAATTATAAAGCCTACCAAAATTCCCTGTCTCGTGAAAAACTGAAAGATCCTATGTCTGATCCCCCGGTGTTATAAGATAAAGGAGCGTGTCTTCAAACTAGCCTCATCATTAGTTCTACATTGGGACATAGAACATGGCGCAAATACTGTGGTTCGTGGAACTATCCCACTCAAAATGTCAACGGTCATGACTCGCAAAACGAGTGACATGGGAGTGAATATTGTGGAGTCTAAAATAATGAAAGGCGTTGCGGAGGATCGTGGGAATGCGTGCAATCGGTCCGCCCACGGCGCTAACAGTACCTACAACGAGAGCCGCCCGGGTACCTACTGACCATTGCACTTCGCTGACTCACGACATGCGTTTACAAACCAAGCGAATATGAATCACGACACTTATCCAATGGTCGTTTAATTTAGTTACTAAGAACTTAATCATTAGTATTATTTAGAGGTGATACTTAATCAAGTTTAGCATAAAACAATTAACGCGAATATGGTCACACCGCCCGAAGTCTGTCTTTGTTGCTGTGTAAATTGTATTCATAAAGACATAAATGGATAATAATTAATCTACATCATAGAACCCACGTGGACGGCTTGACGCCAGGTTTTTCCAGCAAGTCTTAGCAAGCACTTAGTGACAGTCGTCACTAAGGCGCGCGACGATGCATCTCCTTGCTTGCGTATCCTTGTTTTATTTGAAATTTATTTAAATATTGCTGTATATCACAGTGGTCGCTTTAATTTTAACTTTCCTTTGACTCAACACTATGTATACAAAGGACACGCTTTCAAAAAGCCTATCTGTATAACTCGGAAGAAATAATTGAACCACCTCGGTGTGGGTCGGTATAATACGGAGACATATGCAAAGAAAGCTACGATAAAACTTATCCTTCATGTAAGATTCAACAATTAAGTTAATACAACAGCGTTTCTCGTATCGATATTTTTTCAAAAACAAAAATAAATAGAATTGGTTAACAAACTGGACAATTCATTTATAACCTAGAGCAAGCGTCATGAAATGAGCTTTCTGTTTGACGGCCTGGTTACAACCAATAACATGGTTAGGGCGAGTAGGAATGCCTTCACTACCAACACTTACTAACTTGCTTAATATTGATCGACTGTTAGCTTTTGGTAGGTTATATGTTAATTTTTAAATAAATAGCTCACATATACTATGTGCGATTGCCTCGTATTTAAGAAAAATACAAATTACAGTTAAAATATTACAGAAAATAATAATTAAACATTTTTTATAATTGAAATGTATTTTAAAATATATTTTTTTTTAGTTAATCATCTGAAGACCGGGGAATTCGATAGTGATTAATGAAAAATATAAAAAATGGGTTGCGCATAAGGAAAATGCACAAAGGAAATCATGTCATTATGATTTTTTGTATGGATAACAAGTATAATATAAGTAGGAAATACAAGTTACTTTAACTCGAAATCTTAATGAAGTTTAACACAAGGAACTATTTCAACTAGGTTTATTAATTATTAATAACATTAAAACACTCTGTGCAACTTTTTTCTCTAAACACACAGCCGTTATACATTAACATAATAAAAACTATATCATTCACACCGTCTAATTATCATAATCTCGCTCTAACTGTCCAGTGCCGCCTTTAAGCATGTTTTATATAATTATTTGGCGAAAGTCGCCTGTCTTAAAACATTAGAATTTTATCTGGTATATGTACGCTCATTCTTATGTGGAATTTATATTACAAGTAAGAACAATTTCGAACATCTACTTCTTGATGAACTACAAATATCGAATTTTAGACCCGAGGGCAATACAAATGATTGTCAGCTAAAATTTCACCAGAAAAATATTGTTACTAAAGCTTTAAGATTTCCTTTTCTCTTCCTTATTGTCTATTACACGGACATTGTTTTCTAATTTACCATTACGGAGAGCAACAAAGTAATGCATGCCTAAATACGACGCAGATAATTTGTAACAAAAACACTCAATGTAAAATATAAGTATAATACATACGTATGTTTATGAAGGAAATGTATTACAGTTTTAGAAACAATATGCACCCGACGACACATGACAACCGTACCGCGTTATCACTTTCGTGTGTATTTTCACACTTTCCCACTCGCCACTGTCGCTCGTTAACGACTCACACAATTTATCTACTTAAACGACGAGATTGTTTGTGTGAATGTCCCATAGTACCTTTTTTAAACTGTGTAAACGCGTGTAATATAAACAAAGGTCAAGGCCCTACGTTTTGTTTGAGATATGAGCTCTATTGGCACAGATAAGATGAAGGGGTAATCAATGTTGTATAAGAGACAGTTCAGTATGCCGTTATTTTCAATATTTAATACTAGATATTTTATTACGGTTGTTGTGACGTACCAACGGATGACCTCCGACAGTTCATCGATCGGTTACTCACACTGTTCAACTACAGCACGGATCTAACTGAGAGTTTTTAAACGAACTGCGGTCCGTCCTGTGCTGACTGATCTATCTAATCCGACGAGCAGATCTGATGGGCTCGTTCTATCAAATGACGCAGCAATCGACGGTTTGATCGCGCTATCGATGATCGCCGGTTGAGTTCCGATGCAACGTTGTTTCACAACAATAGGAGCGATCGACAACAGTTTGTTTAATATTAAAAATATTTATTTTATTCATGTTCATATCAAAGCATAGGCATGGGAGTAGATTGTGTGACGGTGAGCGACCACAGTAACGTTATGGCCACATTACAGTTAAGAAAAAACCATGTCTCGTTTGTCTAAGGCTGCGCTCGACGTAAATAATTGCCGTTCTAAAAACACGTGGTAGCGAGTACCGAAAATGAAGCATTTTGTCATCTTACATGAGCTCCTCCAAGAACCACCTGAATCGTGCTGAACTTATTGACTTTCAACAAGAAGAATGTCGTCCTCGCCTGGTGCAAGAAGAAAACAAGCAATACTACGGCAAATTTTCGTATGTTTCTCTTGTATTTCCTACAGAATAATTTCAACGCATATCTTTTACAGCCTATTATGAGTTATTTTAACGATTTTCTTATTAGATAAGGCAAAACATGCCTTCACTAAATCGTTTTCTCAGTAACGTTATCGAAGTCTTCTGAGAAACGTGTCTTGTAATTGTTGTATTTATAATTAGAGTCCAGGGACCGAACAATGGTTCTCACCCGGCATGGGAACGGACCACTTCCGCCGCGAGCCGCGGGCCGCGAGCCTCGCCCGGGAGACGAACCGATGACCCCACGAGTGAGAACCGTCACATTTCGCCCATTGTCTCTCGTTCTAATTGGGAACTGAGTACTTTACGAACAACTGTATTTTTCTACCAAATTGCACCGCTGCGACCAGCGTCGGACTGACGTGGGAAATTTGGCCTGGATATTGAAATTAATTCATTTTCTTCTAGTAGGGTATGACGTTTGCGGATAATTTTTCTAACAAGTTTATTAAATAGAAGTCGCAAACGTTTTGTATGACACTGATAGTCGATTTAACGTTATTCAATTTGCTCAGCAGCCATTGACCAGAACAGTTCCTAACATTACTAACTGTCTCTGACAGAACCGACCACTACACCAACTTAACGTATAATTTACCGGCAATGTTTAAACAATAATATTTCCCGACGCGGTAGTAATGAGTGCGAAAATACACATGTACGAGTATATCTAAAATAAACTAAAACATTAAAAAGATAAGTAATTAATTCTGTATTGTACGTAGGTCCAGAAATTTAAATCAAACACACTTTGCGTAAAAATAAAGAAAGTAGGACAATAAAAATAATATTTCACAATAAATGTGTACCAGTATTTGGCCGATTACGATGGTATTCAGATATTTTATGAACCCTTATAACTCGGATGATCTTTCCTCTAGTTGTACTACATCTGCACGTTGTTACATGACAGCCTAACATACATACATGATTTAACTAACTACGTACATGTGAACATGGAGGCACCCGCATCGGTAAAACCACTTATCATCACGACGCGCGACGTTACTGGCGGATGGATGATTTCGTAAATTGACTTTTTATATTGTCAATCCACAGTAAACGAGCAAGCAGACCATTTGATCGACAGCTATCATCATCAATGGACGTCCGTAGCAGTAAATGTATCACCGATGAATCACCGACCGAGGAAGATCCGACGAATGAAATTAAAAAGCTCTCTTAAAATCGATTTCAAACAAAGAAAGTCAAATGCATCGTAACATTCACGCAAAGGTTGCAGTCCAAATGTTTCGCTGGGATATACGTAAGTATTATATAGTAGTCACGTATACATATTAAATATTCCGGTTGCAAGTTGGCACGGATCAACATTTGTACTGGAGTTCATTCACAAACACCCCACTCCACACCGAAGCTCACGGGCCGACCTCTGAGCTCGTACACGTGTATCTCGAGAGCATTGAGTCGAAGTTGCCGTGACAAAGGCAAGTTTCTGTCAATACTCAGACAGGAATAGCGGGCCAATACATTTGCATACATTATCGCCGCGGGCGGACGCGTACTAACATCGTAAAATATATTTTATACATAGATATCGACTCTTACGTAACGCTTGTGACTGTATTATCGATAATATGTATTCATATTATATACATAATTTATTAGGCTTCCAGGGATTATTATTACGGACTTATTTTGATTTGAAGTCGATACGACTTAATATAAAACATCTATGAAATGTGTACGCACATTCCCCCGTAGTTGAGCCGATGACATACAATTTAAACTAAATAAAACAGTTGAAATCCGTTTGATTCGAAGCTGGTTGAAGCGCCTAATATGTCTTTTTCTAAAAAAAAACAACATCATTTTATCCCCAACGACGCAAATTAAAGGCTCATTTATGTAAAACTGCGATTGGTAGAAGTCACGAGGGCACGGGCGTTTCAATATATAACGCGTCTGTTTCTACTCATAAAGAAAGGTAAGAGGTAAATTAGGTCCATTGAGTGCCTCCTCTTGTTATAGTAATGAGCATGTGACAATAGTAAGTAGACCGCGGCACAGCTAGCCGTGACTCAGCTCGCATGAATGACATTGAGGTGTCAAGTTCGGACCCGCCTTGCATAATTTGTGAGCCGAGTTAGAAATCGCCGACTTGGTACTTTTACTAGATTTTGGTTCTACCAGATTGTCAAACGGGTCGATATGATGTTTTGTTATCATTAAAGTTCATAATTTCGGCGACAATCAATCTCAAGCAGAACTGCTTACACCTTTTTAAAGTCGATACATATATATATATTCACTTCGATACATTAAAATGTAGTACGTTTGGCGCCAGCATCGATTACTACGATATGAGCCTGATCGGGTCATCTACTGTCAGGGGGTCGGTGTGGCAGAGGTTCATGGATAGTAACGTCCACCTCACGGGTGGGGACAGTATGCTCATAAATTAATAAAAGCAAATAGATGCACAAGTCGTGAGGAGGCCGCGCCCGAGCCGCGGGACCGAAATAAACAAACCAGCTCCTTGCGCCCGCGCCGGTATCAGTTACGCATTATGCTCATCAGATTGTCAATAATGAGCGCGGCACTCGACACCCGGCGCGGCGCGGCACGGCGCGGCCGGCCGGACCGCCGCACGGCGCGCGTTGAACTCTTGTTTAAGGAACATTCGCGGCGCTTCTTACAGCTGTATTACATAAATATTGTATCGTTATCGATGATGGAAATTATATTAATGCTTGTAGAAACAAACATAAAATACATTCATAAGTGAATTTAAAAAATATTTAAATTATTAAATCTTTTCAATTCGAATTTTATGGTACGAATATACGAGATTAAGGTTATTTCCTATGTGGCCTGGGATATAGAATACATTGTGTAATATATCAACATTATTGTGTTCCGTTTGGATTGTCACCAAAGTATAAAAATTATGACAAAATGTATTCAGGTGGTATATTATTATTATTAATTTACACTTTACCATTTACTTGCTTTAATGATTATATTGGCAGCTCCTTATAGTTTACATTTAAAATAATCAGTTTAAGAAATGAATTAAATAAGACCGTTTTGTATATATTAGTATATATCGACTCCGTAGAAGGAAAACTAACTAATATTTTAGCCAAAATCGCTTTTATTGCATTATCATAACATTTACTTTATAGAGTATTCTGATTTACAATATATAATACACATAATATATATATATATATATATATAAATTATATTGTATCTCTTCTAGGCA
>DWPA01000970.1:0-20770 GCA_018251375.1 Calpodes ethlius
CACAAAGGAAAATATGCAACACAATAAATTAAAGTATATACCAACATACATATCATCATGAAAAATTAGTTGTCTAAAGTAAGAAAATAAATAGTTTATTGAAATAATGTAGTCGATGCGATTCAAATTATACAGTTGGTTATATCTATTATATAAAGTCAGCTTAAAGGCGCGCAACATATAATTTATTATTATCACAGGAAATGATTAAAACGGGAACATCTATTTAACATCGGAATCAGTTACGAATGTAAAGCTACAGGTGTTCACTTTATTTAATTCTTTAATACGGAACGACTCGTCGTTTTTATTATGCAAAAACATATTAATGTCATCGTTAATTTGTGTCTCGAATATATTTGTTATCGGCGATAAAAAGTCAAAGCACCTTGACTTTCCGAAATTGGCCAATAAAAACTTTTGGCACTTCAATAATATATCCAATTGTCCGATTAGTCAACATACTAGGTGTATGCATTATAAACTTTATTAAGATTTAAAATTGCACTAGTTTATTTCATCAAGTTCATATTTAATTGCCTACCATTTATAAGTAAGTAATAAACGTTATTTTGTAGTCCATATAGGAACTGAATCTTGAAGATAATTCGTATATAAGCGATATTACAGTTTAAAATATGTATTATTTTGAATTTAGTAATTATGTCTTTTTGTTCTGTCTAATGAATAAAACCTTGAGTCTGGTTACATAAATACGAAAGGCCTTAGTGGTCGCACCACATAATAGAACCTAGCTATAAAATATTTAATTATAAAAATGTTCCCTTTATTTGATATAAACTTGGATACGATAGCTAAATTCTCAAGAAGTACGTGCTGTTTGCAAATTATTCGTAAAATGGCGCGTGCTTCACCCTTACACAAAGACGATATTCAGTTTCTTAGTAAGTATGTAGGCGAGAGAAAGTTTACTTTAAATATGCCACAGAATTTTTTATCGTTATCCTCATTTCGTTCCACTACCAAATTACGGTTAACTAAGATATAGGATGGATTAAGGTTAAGGTGGACCGTCCACGCGGACTCAAGAATTAGCGGACTTTATATGCCTTTTTTCCAACTTCTAGGATTTACACAAACTGGTGTAAAACCCTGTTAATTTGCTCTTAAGATAGAAATATGGGATTGAAATATAAAAAAAATATGTTAATAAGATGGATATTAGCGTTGAAAAAACTCTTTACTAATTGAATTCTCACAAATTATAGTTTTGGATTACGACGAATTCCATATAAGTTATATTATTCTTCACTTTATAGTTTTATTCATGGTTCCCGTCTCGTAATGGTGCCATTATCTGGCTTAGAGGCGTCCTACGTTGTTTGCCTAAATGCGCCCCTCCTTGGAACCTGTTTGGTGCAACGTTTGTCGATCCTGCGACAGAGGTCACCAGCCCATTGCGACTTTAGCACGCTGACCTTTTAGAGTTATGTCTTTGACTTTGGACAGTTTATAATAATCAATGGTATGGCGCATTGAGGTATGCAACACTGGGTTATTATTGCTGTTATTAAATTATCACTTATTCAGTGAGTCAAACACTCGTATCTATAGTCGCGTTAAATTAATTACTTGAGTTTTAGGAATTATTTAAGCAACTATTTTTATTTAATTGCTAAGAATTGAAACGAAATAAGAACTATGAAAAAATTAAATTAATTTGCGAATAAGTTAATATAAGTGATTGTTTAAACAGTAGTAATTACCTTAACTTAACTATAGATATAACTGTTATTAGTTAGTAAAATAAAAAAGTTTCGTACTATACCCGTATTGAGTATCAAATGTCACCAGATTTTATGATTAGAACTATCAATAATAAAGAAAATAGTTCCAATATCTTTGATTGATTTGAAAACTAATATCTTAAATACTTAAAATACTTTTTGACTATAACAACTTCTTTTGTCTAATTACAGAAAATCGACCATCGAGACTGAAAAGATTAAACGAAAATCGTCGTTCGAAGGAAACTTTTGGGATGGTAAGTAAATAAATACATTTAATACAAGTTAGTCAATCAACAATTGTTGTTTAATCAATTAGTACATGTAGGTCATATTTCAATATCGGCTCTGATAAATAATATTTCAACGTCAATACTTACTTTATTTTGACCGTTCATTTGTAAACAACAGCCGGTTTTCGCTCGTGTTATTATAAAAATAATGAAGCCTTATAAAAAGATCAAGATGTTTCCATGAAAACGGAAACCATATCAGTGGTTATTTTTGGTAACACAGAATGAGCAGTCATTTTTGTGTATCTTAAAGTCGACCTGATAGTATGTGGTCATTTAAGGACAAGTGTAACTATAAAATTGTCCACATAAGTATTTGTTGAAGATATTATACCGTGGTGGAAACAAGTTAATAGCAGAGTACACTTGTATTATAACTTTTCGTAAGTCTTAATCTAGAGTAAAGAAGAGAGTATTATTTTATATCTTCTTTCTTCATTGACATCTATGAATAAGAGTAAGGCACTTAGTTACAAGTTGGAAAGGAAAGATAAATTAATGCAAGAAAAAGACACAAAACATAAGAATTTAAAGTACTCAATAGGCAATTATCTGTTGCATATTTCGTAACGTCTATAAAAGATCCTGTTCTTATACTTACTTAACAGTCAAGTCAACGTAATAACGCAAAGAATTTTAATTTGGTAGCATTCTATTTATATATATTGTTATGTAATGTGGTGTGAGCTTTTGCTGGTTGGAGCCGTGAAAGTGCACCTTGCGGCGCGCTGCCGTCCGTTTGGCGCACCTGTTCATTCCTTGCACATGGCGTAATGCAGTTCCTGTTACGCTTAGTTAAAGGATTTAGATATCGGTTAATATAAAATTGTTAAAAGTTCATACCAAGTCTAGTTATCTACGCATCGTTAACTTCGCTATATATGACAACGAACGGCAGTGACAACTTACTGTGACATGACATGTTCTTTGTTGGTTATTGACGTAAAAAATAAAAGTAAACGAAATGCTACACTCACAGTATGCATAATTGCAAAAGTATCGAAACAAATGTGCTTCATCTCAAAGCCGTCCCGACCACAAAGGATACTCACAAATATAGCCGCGTGGAAAGTAAGGCGAGTTGGAATTCCACTGCACGACCATTAAAGTAACGACGGCGACCTGCCCGTCAGCTTTCATTGTTCAGCCACCTCTTTGCATGCCACCACTTCAATTTTATGATTGAAAGTGATTGACGATTCTTTGCACTGGTAATGCCGCATGAGCATTCATTACTCCAACGGCATTTAAATTCCACTTTGTGACAGTTGACAATAATTGTTTCAATGAAGCATCTCTCTGGCATACCATTATTTTAGACATACCTATCGAAAGTTTCATAATATATACTTTCAGAGAGTTGTCTTCTTATTTTGGTTGATATTAATTAATTAGGTACGTTTCTATATTGTTTATTAGGATGTAAGAGGCTATTTCCATTCTTGAATGAAAAACTAACCTCTAAGTTAAACATTGGGCGAAGCAATTGTGTTAGATTGGTGAACTTTACGAGACCCCGTACCACATACTAATTACAATGTAATGGAGATTTTATCTGATTAGTTATGTTATGGTATGATAACATTATTACATTTTACTTTAAAATTATTTTACTTTTCATTTTTATTCGAAGAGCTTGTTAATAAATAAGTTATGTCACCAAAGACAACGATGTCTATGGTTTTGCAAATGAACATATGCGACGATGTAACTTACGATTATGTATCCCTACTTGTTCTTAAAAGATAACCTTTTATTATAATAATCCAGTTAATGATTTCATGGAAAGAATGATTGTATAGGCTTTCTGGAATTAAAAGTCCAGTCGTGCCGGAACCCACAAGAAACAAAATATTTAGATTTTTATCCGCTTGCCATTTAAATTTGAAATCTCGGAATTCTTTTTAAGAACATGAGAAAAAGCGCTTCAATAAAATACAATGCCAGCGAGCTTGTGTTCTACTACGGAAAGAATAGAGTTACAATTTGGAGCTGAGGCTTAACGTACGCCTTATATCATTTTATATGAACGTGGACTGATGAATTCCAGGACGTAACCGATTTCAGTAGCTGGCATACCGTCGTTAATACATTTTTTCCGATGTGAATATACGAGAATGTAACTTATACTTACAGATATAATGCCTTTTACTTCGCTTGAAACCATTCACGCTGTATGAAACGGACGAAGAAAAAGTGGTTTCGTACAATTTTTTTTATTCTTTATTGTTCATGCCTTCATTCATCCTCTCGTCTTGTTAAAAATTTTTAATGAACTCGTATTCCTGGTAACGATTACTGATAAATTTGTTTGGCTCGATGGTTAGAGATAGAAGCTTCATAATAGTTTTAGGTGTGTCGATTTAGCCTGACGACCTTTAGATTTAAACGTAAGATATGAACGTTGCAGTTATGTTTTATCTTGTCCATATTACATAATACATGTCACTGGAGAAAGTTAATTTAGTTTTGAAAGTGAAATCGATTGCACTTTCTTTTACTTATCCATTTCAAAGCTTCGTTCTTCATTCTTAGTTTTATGAGCCTCTTCGTAATCGGAGATTACTTAACCTTTAGACCTTTTGTGTTTATTATAAAAAGTTATATTATTTTTTATTGCACGCGAAAATTCAATTCTATAGATAACTAACTCTAAGTTTGTTATTATACTCTTTAACGATCATTAGATCAGTAACTGCCGTCGATCTGTGTTCAGCGAAGTTCCTATAGGAAAAAATGTAACCGATTATTACTCTCGCAAGAAGTTTTCATTCTACGCCTAGAGCCCTACTGTGACGGCTAAAAGAGGTTTTAATAAGGGACAAGAATGTAAAAAAATGTGCAAACAACTCTGCGAACACGTCGGAGCGGTTTAAAGGCCGCGTCCGGATTGCGAGGGGCGGCGGAGGGCCCGGCAGGCGGCAGCATTCCAGCCTCCGCGACCGCGGCGACGTCATCTCGTACATTCCGCGCCGCTCGCTCTACGGTGGACCAAACGAAAAGAAAGCACGGACGGAGAGTTTCTCAATTTTTCAATCTATACGACTCCGTTTATCGACCGAAATACGTTACTATTTAACTAATAATATAAAATCTTATAAGGGGCGCCACGACCCTGACATCTGCGATGCGCGAGCGCCGTCTGTCATGCTAGAGCTTACGGTCGGCGCCCTCCAGCGCCTTCACACTAAAAATAGCCTATTTACTGATCGATGCCTAGTACGATCGCTATAAAAATATCTTGATCTCGGATACAGAGTTGAAGCGACCATGTCGTTCAGGTCGAATGTTTATAACAGATAATTTTAAAGTTGGTGGAAATGAACTTGGACAACTGGGAAAATAACCAATCTAGCTTAAATCTAGTTTTACGTAACAGTCGGTAATGTTGGATTTTAGCATTTAGCAAAAATAATGTCGTACTCGGATCCGTGCGATATTTGCAATCAAGGACATTATTTTATAGTAAAGCTAGATTCGAAGAAAAAGAAGTTCGCACCGAGGGTTGCGGGGGAGTCGCGTGCGCAGCGGCGTCCGTCCCTGGCTCGGAGCAACGCCCCCGTCAAGGGCGGCGACGCTGCAAATTTCTGCAAGTCCGCGGCCACTCAGTGCATCGCGTTCCGCCGCGGCGGCCCCGCGTTCGCCGCTCCGAGAGCTCACGCCGCGCCGCCGTGGGCGCACATCGCACGCACAACGCTCCGCGCACCGCCCTATACAAAATAATTGTTATTTTGACTTTTACACAAAGTTTTGCATATTCAATTCAATTTTATTTTCTCATCCAGTGACGTCACATTACATACGATTCAAGCCAAGAACCACCATTGTTTTGTGCTTTTTTTTTCCCATCTCGATGAAAGTAAATTTTTCATGAATGAACGACAAGTATAAACGGGTTTTGTGAACGAAAGTGTAATGTTATGAATCAGTTCAAATAACTTTCGGCTTGTGCTTGTGTAAATTTTGACAATGTTGGACACGAGGAGATTACCGAGGCGCTCAATATCTCTTCACGGTCTGTATACCTATGAAATAAATTATTATAAACAATTTATTTAATTATATTATTACTATTTATAGATATATTAAGTACTATGTATCAACTAATTTGATTCTAATTAGAATTCATATCTAAAATAATTAGTGTATATTTACCATATGAAATACTTCTTAAGTAAGTTTCGGTCCAAGTATGTTGTTCATATAAGCATGTTATCATTTATTTAATAAAATTATTAATAGGCAAATGATATGGTATCCTAAATCTATTAGTTTTGGTTATGCGCCTGCTTCATTTCAAAGGCCTGTATGTGTCTTTGTCAGAACTTTATAGGACACCAAAGAAACATGTTCTATGCTAGCATTGCTGGACGTCTACCTGTTCTTAAATGGCAATTTGATAAATAGCCAATTTGAAAAGGAAATATTTGGTGCATAGAACACTTAATTGTGCCTCTTAAGTATAGACTGTTGTAACTTATCAACTATTTCAAAATCTAGTAAATATACGGGACTTAAAGTTTTTCATATGACTCAGTGATTTACCATATTTTGTAATTAACTTATTCTACAAACGGTAAATTACCAGTTTAAGAACATCTTATAATATTTAAAATAAACGGAATATTGTTGGTATTTTTGCGTATTATAAGGACCTACTGGGAAATTCGTCAGAAAGCCATCGGACGATTTTTTTTAAATATACTTGCCTACTAGGTTTTGATATTAGAGAGCCTTGCAAATTAATATAATATTAATATGTTAATTAAGGAAGTATTCGCAAATAAACCGTTTAGGTTATGTTAATAAAAAAAATCTCAATTTTAAATTGTAATTGTAATTAACTTGAAATTAAACGTCAAATTTAAAAAGCTGTAATGCACCTATTTGATTGGCCAGGGCTATCACCGCCATGTTTTCCTCGCGACCAGACTCGTATGTTTTGAATCCGGCTAAATAATAATTGTTCTACTCCTAACAGCATACATTATTACTGGCACGAGCAAATATAGAAATAATACCTAAGTACCTACGTTGCTTTTATTACAAATGCAACATTTATACACTCAACAATATGAAACAATTACTGTGACTCTATGTACAGTTTGAAATTTACTTTAGATTTGCAAATTGCGGTTTAGAACGAGCCTCAGGCTCTCCATGTACATAGAAAGACTACTAAAACGGTTTTAATCGGTAAAAAAAACATACAACCCTATAACATTGCTGTTTTATTATCATTAACAAGTAGTATGAGCTCAGGACCGGTCCGAGTGGCGCAAATTAAGGGAGGCCTATGACCAGCAGTGGACCTTTAAAGGCTTAAAGATAGATATATGGATAGATTAGTATTTCTCATCCCACATGACCCACAATATTTTCATATTACGTTAGATCTAATTAAATTATATTATATTTTTGTCATCACCGTATACTATTACGTAATCATTAGACCACGTAATGTTGTTACAGTTTTCTTTTAATCTTTAAGAGTAGTTAGTTGATTCTATATTTCCAAATGAAGTTTTACTCGACCATACTGGACAATCACTCCAGTAATTAGAACCAAAAATCTACTGGTACTTACCTAGCAGATCGTTGGTTTTCTCCAAGCGTTTAAATGTCCAGAAGTCCTCTTCTGGAGCATACTCAACAACGAGGTTTACATGTTGGGGGTAGGTATACCGAAGGCGTATTCAGGTACCTGTACCCATGTGGACCGCGTCTGATAAACGTCCTGTTTAACACTGCCCTAGGAGATAAATATCAAATTTAACCCCTCTCCCCCTCCCCTGCGCCAAAAGCTGATCACACGCATGATAATAGAAGCGTCAACTCGGAAGTTGAAGTCCTTTAATTGGGTCTAACTTGATAACACACAGAAGCTAACTACTGACTGCACCCGAAGTGGCTTAACTCCGTCGATTGCTTACAATTACCATACTCTGCTATGAATGTTACCACTTCAAAAGTAAAATACTCTACTCCAGCACCAAGGCCTGGTGTAAAACGCTATAAGATTTGATGCCTGACCCATTCATATACACTTTTCATACGACATGCAAAAACTGACTCACCAAGGTTGCTAAACGGTACGTCCTTAGCTAGACAAGAAGTACAGTATATCGTCTAAGCAAATTATCACTTATCGATAATAACTCATTCTCAGGAATTTCCATAAAATGTTTGTATTTCCGTTTGGAAATTGAAATCCATATCACCAATATTGAGTTTTATGTTACGTGTATAATCGCATTTAGGTATTATTCTGACCATTTAAAATACGAACATGATTTTGATGCAAAAGTATTTTCTTAGGAAATACACTTAGTCATTGCGGTTAATGTTGCAAGATATGAGTGGCCTCTGGTCTAGATCGGGTGATATGCCGCTTGTGTCGAATGTCGTGTGTCCTCACAAAATTTTCGCAACTGAATAAATTTAGTCAATGCCTTTGTTCCAAATAAGTGACAATACAATTAAAAGAGAATACAACGTAACTGAATTTCAGCGGCCTTTAACACTTGTCTAAATAAGCCAAAGTGTGCCTAGTCCGCACGCGTATAATTCCACAACACTTATGTATTTGCGTACGTATCGTAATGGTGTTAACATTATATTGATTTATTTTATTAATTAAATTCATTAATTGTGTGCTTGAAGTGATGTATAGGAACAATGTGATGGTGTTAGACACGAAATTAGTTAGAATTGTAAAAATAAGACATTCACGTTGTTTACATCCTATAAAGGAAGAAAGAGAAGGTATTTAAGAAAATATTAAATTTTCAGTTGAATAAATGTTCTGTATGGTCGTTGTATCTGTCACTCGCTCGTGGACATAGGTTCGAAATTTCTTCACTATATTTTTGTAGTATATGTATTTTATTATTATTTTAAAACCCATTTAAGTTTTTGACAATGTACCATTGTTGATTCATCGACGTACGTTAAAGAAAAAATGTTGTAAAATAATATAAACATTCGTTCTTGTTTACGTTTCAACTAATAACCTATATTCAACCACAGCTTGGATATATATTGCCGCAATATTATTATGTTAAAATTAATATGAAGTTAATAATAAATGATAATATTGCCGATTTTGATAAATATCATATATTGTTTATATAATTTCCGATCGCAATGTGATATAGATAAAGAGTATTAATATAATAGATTGATTCAAGTATTTTTAAGGACTGATAATATTGGTGTCGATTTAAATGTTATAGAAAACATGACGCATCATCTTAGCTAATGTGTTGGTCAACTGTAATAGGATACTAGTGATTCATGTTGTCTCAGCACGAACGGGCAATATTGTTTGCGTAATCGTAGTCACCATCATGTAAAATAGTTTAATTAGACACGTTTAGTGTCAAATATTCTTCTGTGTGTAGTTTCATCTAACATGTAAAGTTATACAATGACGATAACAGGTTAGCAAGTTATAAATGTGTGTCAGTTGATATTTGCTTTTTATTAAAGGGCAATACGTTGGTGACCTCGTCACATGGTCTGGTTATTGAATTGCCAACTATTAAGATTAAAATAAGTGACTGTCATAGTAAATCATAATTAGCCTTTATTATATAAAATTTGAAAAATGTTGTTGTTTATTTTCAGACCGAGTCAATAAAAGCGATGCTGAAGATAAGAGCCTATCCAATGATGAAACGCCACTACCAACGTGTCCTCGACAACCACCCGATGGTGTAGAAACTCCTTCAGATGCGATTGAGAAAATTCCAGAGTTGCCTTCACGGTTACCACCAAGATTATCTACCAGTTGGCTTAATACTACACGCCCCCGATATTCATATACATCAAGAACTCAAGATGCGAGAAGCGAAGCAAGTGTTAAGGATAAAATTGCTATGTTTTCCACTGATGTTACATCCTCTTCAGACCGATTGGATAAATGTGGTACGCTACCAACCAGAACACACTCCACTCTCAGGAAAAGTACTACTCCATATATGAACAGCTATCCAGATGTCTCATCTTTAGATAGACGCTTGACTAAATCTCAAGATAACCTTGACGAAACACCTCGATCCTACAAAAGACACTTAGAGAGGCCAGAAGTACTTGGAGCTCTTGAACATCCAGTAACAGATATTAAGACGGATCGATATTTAAAAACAGATATAACCAATAAACCCTTATTTTATGGTAGCACCACGACATTACCGTCGTACACTGATCCATCATTTGCTCGAACTACGTACCACGCTCGTAGTGTTAGTGATGACAATGGTAACAAAAATATTTCCACACATAAATCTAATTTGGAATATTTAATAGAGCAAAGAAAAAAATCGATGTCAAAATTACGAGGATTAGTGATTCCAGAAGTACAAGCACCTATAGTCGATTTACCTGAAATTAAGGTTCAAGATTCTTTACCGAAAACATTCCTTCAAAAATTCAATCACAATAATAATGTCAAAAAAGAAAGCAAGACAAACAGTATCTCTAAACCAATCGTTTTGAATGATACAAAATGGAAAACTAGTTTTCTAACTAATAATATTCCTAAATATTCACCAGCTTTCAAAAGGAAATCGTTACAAGTGTATACACCATCATCTTTCTCTAAGGAATCTACACCTGAGCGGAAATTAACAGATAAAACAGATACACTTATTAAAATGAACACTAAATCACAGTTATCGTCACCATTAAGGAGTTCGATAGACACATCGAAATCACTATTATCGAACACAAATACTATGAAACAATTTAACAAGAAAATGCTAAGTGACATACATGAATACAAAAATGTTGAAATTAAAATTTGCACAGCAACTGACATAGTAGACAGTGATAATGATTCTGCAATGAGCTCAACCCAGTCAAGTTATAGATCATCAGCTTCATCACCTATGCAAAATATAGACACTGTAGAATCAGACAATTCTCGCTTGTCCCCAAGAATACCACATTACGCGTCATATTCTGTTATTAAAAGTAATATCGCTAATAAATCATCCGCTTCAGAAAAAAATGATGAAAGTTACATCAAACGCAATGTATGCAGATCAGTGTCTTCAGACACGAATATATCTCTCAGCTCTTCGGCGGGTTCTGCTGCTACATCTGGTTCACAAGCAAGTTGTAGCTCTTTAGAAAGTTCTGTTACTGACTCCGATAAGAGAAAAGTTTCAAGAACCTATAATATTGATACCATAAACAGAAGAAATATTTTAGCTTCAGCTAAATGTAGAAGTGGCAGAGATTTAAAGCTAAAATCACCTGTTGTTGAAACTAAATTCTCACATGAGTCTTATGACAGAACGCCCAGTCCAACACATAAAACGCCTGAACGCCTTTCTACACTCACATCTTCGGTGAGTGCTATAGCAAATAAAGGTGATATCAGGCGACGCAATAAAGTAATTGCGGATTCTGATTCTGACTCTGACAATGACATAAATATTCGACAGCGAAAAACTGAGTACAAAAATACACGATTGAAAAGAAACTCGAGTAACTCGAGTAAAAATAAACAAAACGAGCCAGATAGTATAAAAGTTGAAGACGCACCAAACTTCATTAAAGATAAAATCATTAAAGAAATGAGTAAAGCTGGTCTTGATACATTCAATACAAGTAATAATAAAATGCCATTGGTAGACAAAAGTAACGTGCAACATAACATAACAGAAATCATACCAACGACTAAAAAAGATTTAATTTCTAATGTTAATAACAAACATAAAGATAAATTAGATAATATTAAGTCGAATGGCATCACTAAAGATTTTTCAGGAACAGTTAACGACAAAAATCATAAAGATTCAGTGGGAGACTTAAAAGTGGCAACACAAATTATTAAACTTAAAAGAGGAGTAGGCACCGGTGTGGGACTTATTTTAGCTGGTGGCATTGATTGTGAAGCTAAGGATGTAACGGTGAGTAACTAAAAGTATAATTTAGTAATGAACGCATGAAGATAATATTTATGTTAAGGATGTTATAATTAATATTTTTGTTGAATTCTTGGCTTTAGTCTACTTTGTAACAATAAAGGGTGATGGAGAAAAGGAAGTGTCACACAAAGTCTGATGGTCAATCCAAACACCATTATAACTTAAGTAAATCAAACAGTTATAGTGCATTCCTCATTTTCACATTAACCTATCCAATTATAGCTAGGAACCATCCCCTCTATTTCGTCAGGGATTAAAAAGGAACCACATTTTTAACACACATCTCTGAAATAAAGATGAACTAACGTTTGATACTGCTATTAACTATAGTTTTTTATTAATATAATCTCACCTTTTACACAGGTACATCGAGTTTTGGCTGATAGTGTAGCAGCAAAAGCAGGACTGAAACGAGGTGCAAAGATTCGCAGCATCAATGGAAGTTCAATGTTGGGACTGACGCATGCACAATCTGTAACTATATTAAAGGTATGAAAAAAATCCTAATAAATAAAAAAAATTTTTGCTAAACTTTATATAATTATATTCATATCATCAATTTCGTTGCAGGAACAACGGTCAGAAGTTGTAATTGAAGTTGTAGATGAAACTCCGGACTCTGTTAATGTAACCCGATGCGGCTCTGAAACAGGTACTATTTTATTACTGTATACTAAGTAAGGAAGTTTACAATTTACTTTAACAAAGTTATTAAATATGAATTATTATTTTACAGCGGAGTCGAAGGACTGTCATGTGGAAGAAGTAAAAGTTAATAATAAAAACAACGACGCTACCAGCTCTATAGTGACGGTGCTATTAGAAAAAGCTGGTGGCGGAGCAGGCTTAGGTTTTGGCTTAGACGGAGGTAGAGACTCGCCAAATGGAGATCGTCCACTTACTATTAAGAAGTTATTTGCAGGTCAGTTCATTTTCTCATTGTAATCTAATAAACATAATTATGAAGAATAGTTTTAGTTGTTGAATGCACATGGCAATGGCTAATTGAAGTGTCAGATAGACGAATGCACTTTTACCATCCGAATGCCGCGAACACGGTAAAAACAACAATTATACAAAAATAAATAATTGAAAACAATGGCTTGCCTTCTCCACAAAGCACAGAAGTGCCAGAAGTTTTTATTCTACTAGATGTAAATCATCCAACTACTGATCGCATCCAACAAGCATTTAAGTTGGAATAGTTGTGACTGACACAACTCGTTCGGCACTTATCTTCTATATTACAGTTGTTACATAGTTTAGGCTTATGATAAATTTTCTATGAAATGTATTTCAGGTGGAGCAGCTGCGCAAAGTGGTCGAGTTTTGGTTGGAGCGGAACTGCTCTCTGCCGGTGGCCAATCAATGGAAGGACTGACGCGTACGCAGGCTTGGGCTGCTCTTAAAGCGTTGCCAGCCGGTCAAGTTTCCTTAGTGCTTAGAAACCATACGACCAATGAATGAAACACGTCAAATTAAGATTAACGACGCCAGTTATTGTAAACAATTTGTATTCGATTTGTAAAAGTATGACTTTTGAATTAATTTTTAAGGCTTGATATGGAGGACAAACATTTGTATTAGCAAGCATTTAGGGTTGCCCATTTTAAAGATAAAAAAGCAGCATTTGTTGTTTAATATTTTTCAAATAGGAACATTCGCCTGTATCAGATCATATTTTTGTAAAGACCTTAGTTTTTCAGCCCTGATAAAGATTTTTCATAATATTACTTTATACATCGAATGCACCTATAACAGTCAGTATTTTTGTAAGTGCGAAATGTAAATAATATTTAAAACATTATACCTTTAGACTTAAGAACGAATCGTCGTTGTATTTCTTATTAAATATATTCAAGACTGTTTCTTTTTGTGTTGTAATACTTATCTATTTATTAATTTGATTAACGTATACTAGTCTGGACAGGAATTAATAATTTCGATCAAGGTCCGTTATTCTAGGCATTGTAGTTTTAAAAGGTACGATAATTTAGAAGTACCATGATCTAGTAAGTGCCATTATCAGATAACTAGAAAATGAGCAACCTGCGCACACAAGTGGTTATTGATTGAAGTGGATTAATATCGAAATGTGACTAATGACGGTAAATATTTCTTGTATAGCTCATGTTACTGCATTATATAATGCTGAATACATTGGTTTAATGTTATTAAGTACCTACGTATTGCGATTGTATCATTTTATTTTATCATTCAAACTTCAATGTGAAATGCGTAAATAAAATCGACTGTTCCTACGTATAATATTGGATATAAAACGTGTTTTTTATTGATTTATAACATTTAAATTTATTTATATTTCTACTCATTTAAGAATTAGGAATTTAATGAATAAGAATACATATATTCCCAAAGTATACTATAGGTATTGGAATCAAATTTGAACTTATATAATCGAAATTAAAATTTTGCTGTGACTGTAGCTGAAAGATCTAACCGTGCGAGTAGGACAAAAGTAAGACTTTTATAATAGTAACAAAAATATTTAGTCAAAGTATGGAAAATCTAAGTAAAATTTTCTTCATCGCGACATTATCTAAATAATGTAAGACACGTAGGGATAGTCGAAGTATTTGCGTGGACGTAGAATGACACAGCACTTTGCATAATTATCTTAGTGGCGAGTTAATGCAGACGGGTTTTATGCGAAGTATTTTATAAAATTTGAATGCAGGTCACTCATCAAAAAAAAACTGAGAAACAATATGCTACTTTCAGAATATACATTACGGCTAGTCACTTTTTTGACCAAGCGATGTTTGTTTGTTAAAAATAAATAATATCTTGAAATTATGTAGCGATAATAGAGTTTACTGTCTTTATTTTTTTTTGTAATAATACATATAAGATCAATTCATTATCATGCTCTCGTTACTTTTATATGAATCATGCACGATATGTCATATTGTATGCTAATATTTCGAATATAGGATAATGGTTACAGTCAAATTCACCACAGAGTACTTAAATAATTGCAAACATATATACAGTTAAATAATAATATTAATGGAACACAAAGTTTAATGCTTGAATAAAAACTTTTACTTAGCGAATGTCATTGTTGGTATATGCTCATATTGGCCCAGTTAAAAAACTCTGAACAATAAATATAAGAATTGAAATGTTGATGTGAAGGAAATATTATTTAGCCTTTTTTTACACTTGCCACCAATAAACATTCTTCGCCTTTAAGCCGCATCTTACCATTAATGTAATAAATAGATTAAGGAAATTATTGTAAAAAGCTTCATATATTTCTTAACCAGTTTTGTAATAATTAAATTACACACATAATATATTCGTATCACTGAAACTGTTTTTATTATAAAACCTACTTAACATTACCTACTGGTTGTATTTTGATTTTCAATTGTTATGACAGAAATTAACATAGACCATTAATATTATATAAAATAATAGTTATTAAATTATTTTATATTTATTTATTGATAAAATAGAACACATAACAAACGGAAAAGTTTCAACGTAATGGAAATATCTTCATGGATAAGTCTGCAAGTAGTCGCATAAACTTGACCACGGTATTGCTAAATGAGCATAACTTTGAAGGTAGACCTTATCATCGGCTGCCAGGTTCGATTACTTGAACGTCCTCGTAGCCTAGTTGGTAGTGACCTATGAAGCAAGGTGTCCTGGGTTCGATTCCCGACCGGAGCAGATATTTATGTGATCGATAAATAATTGTTCTCGGGTCATGGGTGTTAGTGACGCGACACAGGGAATCCTACTGCGGGGATATGAGTGTGTTAGCGTTTATAACAGTCGTGTCGCATTAAAGTATTATTTGCGATACGTCTTGATGTGTCGGAATTTAAGTTACAGAGGGTAGCGCGATTCGAAGCACGGTGCTCCTTTGGCCTTATATAATTGGTGGCCCAACTAGCAGAACAACCACACACGAAAGGCTGCTTATGTTTGAAAGACGATGGCAATCATACAACTCTCAAATATCCAAGGTCTTCTAGCCGTCAAACCGTTCCTGAGCCCGTAATTTGGAGAACAAAAAGCCGGATTTGCTCTTTTTGACAATATGATTCCAAATTCTTGTCTATGGATCAAATCAAATGTCTATGGATCGTACAACTGTACAAGGATATAACTGGTCTATTGGAACACCTCATCTGTTGTAATGTGGCTCTTTACTGACACCCTGCCGTGCTGCTTTTTGAATATGTTAACGCTTGTCATCTAGGCTGGTTGTTCCCATAGCAGTAAACTGACCTTACAAGTTGAAAATATAATTTTGGCTTCCGCTCACAATGCCCTTAGGCGGTAGTTGCCAATTATCATATAAGTGATATGGTTATCAATATAATAATCAATTGATGATCATATCAATTATGATATGTTATCGATAAAGAACATTGATTTAATTTCTTAGTATCTGCTAAGACTGCACTTTTTACCCGAGTAATTAATTATTTTGAGGTTAGTGTAACACATATTGTACACGGTTCCATTTACGATATATGAAATAGTAGTATAGATATAGGTTATGTTATGTACTCCGTAGTCAATTACTTAGGAACCACTAACAGTTTACAATGTTTTATATGACATAGATATATAGTTAATCGGCCTTAGTAAAGCTTTAAGAGGACTTCTGCTTTAATAACATTACATAATTAATAATAATACTTAAGATAATAAAAATAAAAAAATGTTTATTTTACTCCTCAACTTTTAGAAAATAAAATAAAAAACGATCTCTTTTGGGAAATTAATTATATTTTTGTTATTAGCAAATAAATAAGAAATACAATATCTAAATAATTCTTATAATACTAACTTATCTTAAATCACTAAACTCAGTTTTATAATTCCTAAAGCTAATCTATTTTAAAGTTTATCATTACAAAGTAGGTCCTATATATTATTATGAACTACTTTTATTTGGTTATAATTTACTTGGAGAAGATAAGTATAAAAATAAATACTTTAGTCTACGTTGTCTTCTTCGACTTACATCTTTGTTATAATTCAATATCACAGACAAATTTAACATAATGATGTTCACATCTTCGTCTGTTGATTAATCCAATAATATCCAAACTATGGAAAATGCAGTATTTATTGTCTTTTGCAGTATTTAATTATTAGGTACATATGGATAGTATAAAAGGGACGGCATCTGAAAATAATACGTTATTATAGTAATAATTAACCAACGGATTATACGGAATATAACACGGAAAATGTGTACCTAATACTTATATATTTTAAAATTAGAACATATATTTTTTCCAATACGTTTTGCGTTTGATTCAGCATCAACATGAAATTGACCACAGTCACCGATTAACGTCTATAATAAATAGCGCTATATTTAAGGTCGATCATAGGCCTGGAAACATGTGGACTAGTAAACCACCAGAATAATATATTTGGAAGAAATATGATAGTAGTAGATACGGTGGAAGTGATCCTACGATATAGAAAAAACCTTATTGAAGCGACTTTTTTAGGGAATGATCATCGCAGGTGATCCCCTTTAGGGTTAGCGTCAACAGAGGAGTCAACGGAGTCAACGGAGTAGCGGCAAAGAGTAGTAGAAAGATCGCTATACCTTTCGAGCTGTACACGGTTATGGATGACCCCATAACCCGCATGTTGATTATTTCAGAAATAAAATTGGTCTCCCGACGTCGAACATCGCCGCCGCCTTTTCACCGCTCTTTTACACGCCTACGATTTATTTAATATAATTTTTCCAATAACTGTCGTATATGGAAGCAATTTAGGTTGAATTTAGATTATTGTAAAATTGGTCAAGTTGTTCTAGCTTTTGAAACTCTGATCGTCGACACAGTTTTGTTATAAAATAGTGACTCCCGCTCTGTGGTCGACACTCGTCCGTAAGCCATATTATTTAAGGGTTACTTTAAATAGATTATTATTATATAATTATCAACACGCAGAACTATACATCTATCTATATCATTTACCTTTCTGCACTTCTTCTCTATGTAAACTTTGTCAATAACAAATTCCCAGAATTAAACACGCTTGCAGATCTTATTTTTGCACCCTACAAAGATTCTGTTTATATATTAATATAATATAGATAATAATATAGATTTAGATAGCAATAAATAGTGATGTATAATGCCCTTTAACAAGGGACACTATACTTAATGAAAACCAGCCGTATCTCTCATAAACAGATTAGTTAAATATAACAAAAGGTAAGAAGTATCTAAAAGTAATACTTAAATTTCAATAACATTATAGTTTAGGAAATATAACAGATAAGCAACTTTTATAAGAATGTTCATAAAATTTGTACAAAATATATTATACCTGTTACAAAGAGGGTTAAGGTCATTAGGACTTTACACACAATAATGTTTACAGTAATCGTGTTCCTTAATTAGATTCGACACATTCTAATCAAGTAATTACTTAAAAGCATGTTCTAATGTATTAAGTCAAATTTAAGCCGAAAATATAGACGAGCACACTGCACAATACATTCAATTGTCAACCTTAGCGAATCACAGTGAGATTCAAAATTTAAGTTCGGAATATGTCTTTATAGGGTAGAATAGTTAGTGTAAGTAGGCGCCTGAAGCGACTGATCGCCGCAACAGGCGCAGGGCAGTCAGCGAGCTGGGGCACGCCGGGCCACACGGAGCAGGACAGGCCCTGCGCGGACATCTTTGAACAGCCTGATGGCTTCACCGTGCGTCAGGCCTGCTGTTCCACGTCCGTTCACTGACACGATTTCGTCTCCTGAAATATTTGAACAAACTTGTTAGGGATTTATCAATCATATTGGGAGAGGGGATTGAATTAAGGCAAGGGGAAAGCGTGTAAGAATTACATATTTTTCATGCTATTTCGTAAAAGTTGATACTTTTTTTCATTGAAACTAAAAAGTTAACAATTTTATCTTTTAATTCTCTCAGGATTTTATTCAGTTCAATAATATGACTGGTCATTCTTTAACGTGGAACAACTTGAATTTCTTTACTGTAGTATCATATATCAAAAATATTTTATTGGAAAATCCTTGAATGCACAAACGATAAGAAATTAAAAATATATAAGATTTTAAAATTAACCGAAAGATCACCAATACAATTTTAACATTAATTTAAATCTTAATTCGTAGATATAATCAAACCAATATCAGAGAGCTGCATTCTTTGGACTTTATTGACTGTCGAGACCATTTAATAATATCGTGTCCATAATTATAATCGTATAATTTTATAGTTTTACATAATGATCGTTTACAGTTTTTTAATAAAATGTTATCTGTAATCTACATATATCTTTGTCTACACATATTAAAAGTAGATGGTTCTCAAGCTCCTTTTCAATAAAGGATTATAGCTAATACATTAAAATGTAACCACCATAACTTCATTCCCTATCACTTACGAGGATGATCACATTTATATACGGACCGTTGCATTAACGATCCTGAAACAAGGGCAGGTGTGTGGCCATCATTTCTCTATAGATGATTATACCGTGCAGCTGTCGTATAACCGTCACCAAGGAATGCTCACCTTTTCAATATATTAAGCTTTAGTATCTTATATATTGTGAACGTAAGCAATGCTCAATTTAACGGTTTTTAAGACACGTTTAATTTAGGTGGTAAGAATACATTTTTTTTCTTATTGACATATTACAAAATACTATTAATTAAAAAAAATAACATATATTAATAATTTACCTTCTCTTAATAAACCAGATTCCGCAGCTTGACCGTTATTGAAAATGGTTTTAACGAAGATACCCATGTCGCCACGCGGAGAGTCTCGCCCCCCTACAATGCTAAAACCCAGTCCTTTGCCGCCGGCTGACTTAGTGAATCGTACCTGAAATGTTATTAGGGACCCTTAAATCATACATTTTTATCTTAAATGAATTTCTCAGTAAATCTATTAACAATTTTTTATTAAAAATTTTACTGGTGGGATACAAGTGCGCATCGAACAAATTCTTATTTTGAATTTTACTGGAATGTTTGCTCAAATTTAAATCTATCTCTAAGATTAAATTTTAATTAATCTAAATTATATTAACGTGTAATTGTAGTTTAAATATATTTTAAATAAAATTTTGATACTTTTAGTGTCTTTTTTTACTTTCTCTGTGTGTTTCCTTTGGGTTTATTAGATAATTCAACATTAAACAGACAGAGCAGCAAATGATTAAATTGAAATAAAATAATGTAATTACAAAGTTTAATGCGTACCTCAAAAGTGTGCGAATCTCGAGGCTCAGGCGGAGGTGGCCGTTTCCCTGTTTTCATCTCTGATGCAGGAGGGGCAGGCGGCGGTCTCGGCGATCTAGGAGTCGCACTAACCCGTAGCTCCGCAACACAGTTCCGCAACTGCTGCATAGGTTCTTGACGATCCTGTCGCGACTGCACACGCGGCAGTCTGTACGGTTCTTCCCATATCCTATCAGACATGTCCGTTGTCAACCTATTGTAGCCGTTTTTATAAACAGGTACATTTATTTCCACGTTTTCACTGTACGGTCTACTTCGTATATCTTTACTGCTTTTTCGGCTGTTGTAGGCGTAATCGACGACATCTCTGCTCTCGTCGTGGTCTATGAGAGGAGTTCTGTCTCGTGGAACCGGTGGTTTGGAACGGTAAACGTTTGGTGAGCTACATCGTCTCCGAAGTGTTGCGCTTTGGCGAGGAGGAGAAGGTGAAGGAGGCTGTCGGGTTGCAGTAGGACTGGGAACGTAGAATGTAGCTGGTTGCTGCTGAGGCGGCGT
>DWPA01000971.1:0-20769 GCA_018251375.1 Calpodes ethlius
GGTTTAAATATCATGTACCAATACATTCATTCTACGCTAATATCACACTGTGCGGTGACATAGCTACAATCACTGTCGACGAGAACTGATTAACAATTTTAAACGTAAAATGTGAATGCGGCATTCAGGAGAAATTAGGACAACGAGCAGTCGCGAGCACTGAATTTCACTCTCAGTGTTTGACGCCACTCAATCCAATTATATTATTGTGAAACAAAATAACAATGACATTAGCAGCCAAGTGCGGCAAGTCTATTTTTAAAATTTTATAGCGTGAAAGTTTTCACAATGAGATACTCGGAATAACTCTCATTGAGAGCCGGCGGTAGACCGACAGACACATCCACGAATCCAATCATTCACTCTAGAAACTTACGAAGCCAATGTCGGAGCTGTCTCCTCTGTGGGAATACTTCCATATACCTACTAGCTCTTTCCAATTCTAACCGGTATCGGAGTAAAATCCAATCACCATTTCATGCAAAAACAAGGTTTTCTAAAGTGATTTGAGCAGATAAATAATACTAATAATAGTGTTTTAAAACCTAAGAGGAGCACTACAGCCATCACTGACACGTTCGTGAAAATAAAGTGAATCACGTTGAAGAGTTTTCGTTTTAAATATTTAGGTACTTCAATGTATGGGCCGCGCCTCCTCGTTTACATTATCGTCAAAAATGTTGAAAATGAACAACAATTAACGAGCAACGTGTTCCCGGCGCGTCAACTGAAACTGTGCAGTTAACAAATGACACGACAACATTAATGAATCCGCCAATTTAACGAGACGTGCTCGCTCGGGGAGCGACACCCGCAGCTCAGGCGGCTGGAGGAGTCATCCAAAGGTGGAAACTTCCGAGTGCGTGTTTCATTCTACCAAACGATGGCGTGGCGTAGGCACCTTACTAAACGAGATAAAGTTAAACCTTTTGCGGCGACGACGTAACGCAATTTTTTTTTATATTTTTTTACTTATTTTGTGCACTGTTTTTGAACTTCACGAGTATGTAGACTAAGTTATCGAGTGAACCGTTCGGACCGCAGAATCAAGTTACATGGCCGACTTTAATGGCCTGTCAGATTAATCGTTGAGTCTTGGAATTAATGGCGGCATTCGCCGGGACGAGGAGTGCTACTGTTTAATTCGTTGTTTTATTCCCGGCTGATTAGTTCCAGCGATTTCCAATAAGCGTGGAAGCGGGAGAATATAACAAAAGTTTCTAATATAACAGAACGTATTTGAAAAAGGATTTTCCCGGCTGTCGGCGATTCGATAATTCAATACAACTGCGAAGTGCACTGTGACGTCACATCTCCCACCGGCCGGCGCGGCGGCGGCCTCTGTTCGTTCTGCGTTTGGGTTGCAGTATTTTTTTTGTTTTTCTCCGCCTATTTTCCACATCTTGACCATGTATAATACCCATCGACTGATAATGACAGATGGCCGCTTCCGTTTAAAATTCAGACCTATATGGTCTTAACTTTTATATTTCGGCGAATCCTCTCTCTTACTAGGGTTCAAAGATCTTCGTCCCTGAATGAGTTCAATCCAATATCATCAACCAGTTCAGTCGAGGGATTTCAGATAAATATACATTTATAATACGTTACTTTCCATTTAATATGTGTTATAAGTCTCAGTCTCAGTCTCAGTTTTGTAGTAAATAAACACAGCACGCGTTGCACTCCAACACGGGGAGGGGGTTAGCGGCCGAAGTGCCCATAAATCGGGAACACCCTCGCCGTAACTGAAGACATAAAGTGTTCTCGCCCTTATTAAATTCCACCAAAAACTATTGCAACTATCCTATGGCGGGGAAAAATCGGTGCTCAATACAATCAGACGTATAAAATCGAATCGAATCTCGACATGACCTTAACATTGGCCCGTGAGTGCGATCCCTTCCACCGTACTCGTTGCCATCGACGGCCGTCAGCTGTCGGACGTGTGCGTCGTATGGCGTGCATCTCGACATACGGCGGAGCGAGTTCGCCACAGAACTATTGGCACCCGAACCTGGTCGCGAACTCGACACGTGTCGCGTGAAAAATAGTTTAATTATAGCTCATTCTATGTGTAAACATTGGCGTGACATTTCAGCCAGCGAGCGCGGGCACTCCGAGCTTCGGTAGAATGAGACGGCGTAACGTATTACAGCGGGGTCGGATCTGATCATTGTCGTTCGATAAATAATGTTGCGAACCGGTTAACTGTAATGCTTATTGAATGGGTGTGACATGCGTCGGTGCTCTCAATAATAATTGGCGTAAAAGTGAGTAATGATATTATTATTAAACTAGCCGATGTACATGAAAGTGTAATATTATCAGGAATGTTGTTTTGTCTACGTACCTACTTGCTACAACGTTTGGATATAACTTACTTTTTATTATATTTTTCATAATCTCATTACGTAGCCTGAGCCTTATATACTAAGTGACGCCGTACAACTCGGTTCCTATAAACTGTTTAACACAAGTATACCGCAACGAGAACAGTAGCGCGATTACGCGGTACCAAAGTCCCCGGGAGGCAGTGACGACATACATTCGTCGGGTGCCAGGTTGTACGGACGAAGTCCCAAATTCCTGATACACCAAAACCTGGGCACCGGCGCAATCGTCTTCCAGACAGCAATAAGCGCCTAAATCCTAACCTTAGACTCGAAACCTATCACCGCAAAGTGTATCTCCGACACTGGCAGACACGTGGTCGGGGACTGTCAGACTGACAGCGGGGCGCTCCACCGTCGGGTCTCCGCTGGTCAGTGTCGGCGCGATATCGATAGACATCGTCGTGGACGAATACAGTGCAACGTGTCTACAATTAATTCTCTAAATAGAACAGACTAGATGGCCGGAGGTGAATCAAGCTCACAATATGATTATGTGGGCCAAATTGTTTCATGTGTTACTAATTCACATGCAACACTGCATTTAGCGTAGTATTAGCCCCACTAACGTACAATGGAATATGTGATTGTGTTGAGAATATACGCGATGCGGACACGCTAATAGCCGTATTTAAACGACCACACGTGAAATATTCAGTAATAGATGTTGTAAATTTTATGTTTACGATATTTCATCTGTCCAGAAGAAAGTTAGGGTGCTTCTAAGGGAGACACCAATTGTTCGCAGTAGTTGTATAAAGTGTATGAATACCCCGTCAATTTACCGTCCGCGGGGCCTCCATAATATTATCTGTTATCTACTAGAACAAACCCGTTTCCCGGGATGAAAGGTATCGTCGGGCTTTACTCGGGATATGGGTTAACCACAAACTTTCCTGATACCATCTAAATCTGTTAAGCGGTTCCCGCGCGGTGCTCGCGCAGACGGACATGCGAACTTTACAGTTTTCAGAAATTTTCAATATATCGGTTTGATATGAATATAGAAACAAACATTAAATCTTGGCCTCCAACTCCGATCAGGCTGACATCAGGGGGCTCTAGATGATTGTCCGCAAAATGATAACCATTATGTATTATTACTCGTTAATTTTAGTCCAAATTCATGACGTCACAGCTCGCTCGCTAACAAGGTTACTTTAAGTTCCCGAATTTAATAATTATCGCCGCCATTTTTGGGATTGTGAGTTCTGGGTGTAAATTGCCAGCTACGAGTATGTTTGTCTTGTCGTTTATGTTTATACGCTAAACCCTAACGTCAAATGTAATACAAGCGTGTTCCTACATAGATATGATCTTATGTAACATATTTACTGGGTATATACTTTTATGATAAAACTGTACATGACGGGTTTCGTTCCCTCGTTGGTAGAGAAGTATGAAATAAAGTAATAGAATGTAATTGAGATCGCTGCAGTCTAAATATTATATTATCGGAGCAAGCCTTACCGTGCGTAATGGCATGTCCACACAACTCCTACCCCATCAACTCGCGCAACATAACCTTGTCTGTTATCGCGACACACGAGGCGGGCTCGGGTCGTCGGTGGCGACGGTGGCGGCTGTCGCGGTGGTCGCGGCGGTGCTACGCGCCACACAAAACTTATAATATCATATAATATATCAATAAATGAAAAATATATATTTATCTTAAGTGTCGTTAATTTGATTTAACAAATTGTCCTACACAATATGGCACGTTGTCGCACCCGATAGTATGCATGCGTACACTAAATATTTATAGCTCATTACTTGTAATGTGGTGTATTCTGTGTTGAGTGTCTGAGTTCTACGTGAATACATAAATATGTAAATATTGGTGTAAGTCGTCAAGTAGATTTACTATTAAATCGTCTCTGGTTGATAATTAATTAGTTCTCAAATAATTAGCAGTCTACTTGAGAGTGAAGCCCTTGAATTATTTAGCAAACTATTACAAAAATATAATAACCTAATTATTAAATCAATTATACAATTATGCTTGCCGTCTATACCTCCAGTTATAATGACACTTATCTATCTTCTTGTGTGTCCCACGAGTACGCTATAAGTAGGTACTTGGTACATTATGTTGATTTTCAAAACAAGTAAAATAATAATAATGGTCAGTAACAAGCAATGCAACCTCCACTAAACTCCACATTATTTAATAACTATATTTTATGATGGAAAGTTAATATTTTTTTAAATATATATTATTTTATTATGTACACAACATTTCAAATAATACTGAATGATATTAATCATTTTACTAATAACTTATTAACTAAGTATTATTATTATTATTGAATTTGGTTCGCAGTAGATGAATTTTTCGGGTGGCATACGAATATTGAAGAAGAGGCTGAGCAATGAAAATAATTACGTAGCTGTATTCAATATATTTTAATATAAAAGAACGGTTGCGCACACAATAATTACCCACTTGATAATCGAGACTTTATAATTGGTCAGCAAAAAAATATACATTTTTACATGGCAGTTCAAAGAGCGGGGAGAGAGAAGAGCGAGAGTCACGTTATTATGGGGTTACATTTGTGGCAACGAGAAACGCCGCCGTTCGTCCTCCGAGTGTGTGATACATACAATTTGATTTATTGAGGAACGGCTTATACGGTTTTCCAAAATTACAGCACTCTTATGTGATATTGTTTGCTAATTACAAATATGCTGATAGTACCATCGTCCCAGTGAACTGGCCATTCCCGGTGACCGAGCAATAACGTCACTTCACTAACCGTTTACATGACGCTCGCTACGTGCGGGCCCGCTGCGTGCTCCTGAGTTTAACGTTATCTAGATATTGTTTAAATTGCATCTTGACCTCGTGCCACTCGGCGACCTTGACAAATTTAATCTTTATTTGTCTCTAATATGCCACATTTTTTTCAATGGCAGACACTTTATAAATATATTGGCTTTGTCGTTATAATAAAAAATAGCTTTGCCTTTAAGAATTCGCAGTGGAGCCTGTAATTCAGGCGTTGAAATATTTTTTAGCTCAATTTAATAAACACTTAAGCAAGATAATGATAACTTGGGTAGTTACCGACTGTTGTTGTCGGAGGTCGGCGGCAGCGGCTCCAGCACGAGTAGGTCACACTGCACTTTTCACTGTTATCACTGAGCCGCGGCGGTCGTCGGCGGAGAACTTGTCGCGAGAGGTGGCGGGCGAACTTTCGGCGCGCCGGGCGGCCGGTCGGGCAGGCGGACGCGGGCTGGCACTCGACTGAGCGCCGCCGAGCGCCCGAAGCCCGACGCCCGACGCGCGAGCGGGCTCGCTCGCCGGCTCGGGCGCGCACCGGTCCCCTGCACGGCGCGCCCTCGCCCCGGTGCCGCGGTGGTGGTGAGTGGCGTGTGCTCCACCGTGATCTTTGGCCTACGTCGTGGTCTGAAATTCAGACTGACTGACCAACTTAATTAGTGTATATGGTTATGTATATTATGCAGTCGTTTTTATTTTCCTTTTTTATGTACCTACTGTTGCTCGGCTAAAAATAATTACCTAGATGCCCCGATTGTGGTTACTTGCTTGAAATAGTAACTTGGAAAAAAATATTGAACGCAAATGGCAAAATTTCATGAGTGGGCACTCGTGATCCGAAGGATGCGTCCTCCAGCTGCCGACCTTAGTTATTAACCTAGATAACAATCTTTAAAGCTTATCGCTGGCCTCGGGCTACATAAAATTTCTTGAACTCCACCAATCCGCATCGTATACTGAGGCAAAGAGCATTTAGATATTTTATAATAAAAAAAGTCAAAGGAGTATAAGCATCCCTAGACTAGCGAAATTATAGAAGTATGTTAGCCGCATTGAGACGGTCTACAATACTGACTCCAGCGTCGTGTCGACATACTGATGTACTCGTACCATAATAGGCAACAGGAGCCGCCCGCTTGGTGGTGAAGCAAATATTATTATTTCATCTATAATACTGCAGGCATTTCTTCGACCTTCGATAATAATAGATAATAATACGCAATATTCGATAATAATACCCCCCTGGAGAGCTGTCCCCATTTACCATTTACGCACTTATGAACAGACAAATTCTAATGTTAAAGTGCATCCCGCGTGCTAGTGCACTACGCTGCACTACATCACCGACGGAGACATGTGGCACCGCTTTGGAAAACAACGCGTGTGCGTCACGGTCACCTCGGCATTCACGTTCTGCAGCAACACCTATCTTTAGCGTACATTTTATGGCACCGACGACTACACACTGATACTCAAAACTTGACAGTACCACTTGTATTGTGAGATATCCTTCAACAATTAGCAATACATAATATGTAATGATTTTAAAAAGTAACTGTGACATCGTAGTAAAGAATAATCTCTCGTTTTATCGAGATCATTGTCTTTTCGATATTTAATTCAACCTTACCCAACCACTTCCGCGAACCTCCTATGAGTGACGACCACTCGTAGCGCAGGTAACAACAAACTCGTTTCAGTTATGACCAGTTAGTCATGCATTAACCATTAAAGATGCAAATGATGGTCTAAAATTATCCGACGATACCGACAAGCAGGCGGCCTCGAACACAATTATTTATAGTTGCGAGTGCGATGTCATATGTCACCGTGGACCCCAACGAACGGACACACGTCGAGATCGCTCGTTCGGTCGTTGAACCGTTTCAAACCCAGAGAAACGTTGCGGGAAATAGAAACAATCCGGCCGATATTTACCAGACACGGATCGCGCGCGAGAGCATTCCGCGCAGGAGTCCATGGAATTGATCATTGTTTTCATAAAATGTTTTTAGTAAGAAAGGAACACTATTCAAAACTGACCTGATCAAACTAAATAAAATAATACATTAGGAAATACTTAATATATTACTATTGTTTATTATTATTATTAATTATATACTCCCTACATTTTATGGACCATAATAGTAATGGAGGATAATCACTGAGCCTTTGAATTAACGATTCATATGTACTGTTGTGGCAATCAATTTAGTGATAGAACGAAAAATTCACATTTCATTTCACGAAAAAAAACATTTTTGTATATATGGTAATAACCCGAACTTACGCGATAGGTGGGACCAAGCGATAGCCACGTGAGTCGAATTCACGTCAGTCGGGGTTTAACATTGCATATAAATACATATAAAGATTTTGTAATCGAGACCAAAATATAAAGAAAACAATAATTTTGAAATATGTTTCACAAAAAGTTTGTTTCACAAAAGGTTTAATTTTCCAATTACACAATACAAAAAACAACATACGAAAATAGTAAATAAATAAAACAATGTAAACCAAAGCTATTTTGATGCCGAAAGCTACAAATATTATACTAGATATAGTACCAATGTCAGCTGACGAGTTAAGTTTTTCTTCTTCTCACGTAAATGTCATCGTAGCATGCTAGGAACTTCTTATTTTCCGTATTGTAGTTGAAACGCGCTCTTCATTGGACTCTATTTTCTCTAGATTTTGTAAAACCCTTTCAATTGTACGCAATAAAAGGTAAGTCAATAATATGTACTGTGTATGTAAAACAATTCCACGCGGAACACGTTCGAACTTTTCGTAAACTGAACACTGACAGGACGGGGCGGGGCCGCGACAGCCGATACACGCGGCCGTCCACGAGGAATATTACTGTATGTCACAGGAAATGTATACAATCCTGAGCATATTACCTGATAAGCAACTTTGTAACATTTGAAGTTACCATTTTATCTCTTAAAAGTAAAATTAATAAAACCTATAAAATTGTTATCGTTATGCATTTTTGCCACTTTACAGGTAGTTCATTGATTCAATTGCTGAAAAATTGTGGCAGCGAGAAACAATACTCTTTGAAGGCGGTTTGGGCTGCCTCAACGAAATTGAAATTTTTACTTTGCAAGAAGTTGTCTAAATGACGAAAAACAAGGTAATGTAAAGGTAGATAAAGGTCCGGGGAGAATATAAAAAAATAAGTAATGATTTCAAAATTTTTTTATAAAAACGTTTCCTGATAAGTATGTATTTACAAATTTTATGATTTTCAATATCCATCACATACTGTACCTACATAATGTACATAATTCCTAGGGATTGTATAAAGCACCGGCCAGTCCACTGACAATATGTTAATTACCGGAAAGCTGGGGGAGGTTAGGATAAATTTTTTTATTCACGCCGTATTAGTAACCCCGCGCTGAGGGGTTTCGTCAACGTCCGTTTCATAGAAGAAGAGCGAATATAATACAATACCGGTCGGCATTTAGAATATGTATAGATTTTCTAAGAAGATTTTCTAAGAAGAGAGACATTATAACACATAATAGTATAGTCAACCTTATACACAGACGGATCACATACTTCTGTCGATGTACTTACACTTAGATAAATTTCATTTTCTTTACATAAGAATTCTTGTGAATTTAGATACTTTGTTTGGAGCCAGCTTTCTTAATTCAATGGAACAAAGTAAATTATAATAATGTTAGTGATAACTTCTTCCATTCATGCCATAGATTAGGAACAGCATTTTGCTCCAAACACAACCAAGGGCCGCGGCCGCCAGCGAGGACTCGAGGACAGAAGGGCACACGGCGTCCATAACCCGCCGCGATCTCTAGTCTATTTTACTCTGACCGTGCCGCCGAGACGAAAGCCGGCAGCTGTCCAATATTTCTGCAACAAGAATCTTGCATATTTTATTTACCGCGAAGTATTTTCGTGTTCGCACTCACTACGGTGGCCGAGGAAATAGTCGCGTCCGTATGCACTTTTATAATTTATGACCGACTTGTATTCGTCTGAAATATTTTTAATGTAAATTTATTTCCGGTGCCGGCGGCGCGACGGCGTCTTCGGGTCCGCGAGGCAAGCGCGGTGGCGGGAGCGGCGGCGGAAGCGGTGGCGGAAGCGGCGGCGGGAGCGGCGGCGGAAGCGAGAACGACGTCATTAAAACGATAGGACGAGGACAGGTTTTTAATGTAATGAAACTTGCTATACAACAGCGATACGTCAAGTCGGCCCTTATAAATATGCATGTACCTAAGTTACAGTCAAAAACTGCCTATCGTCATTTTAATTACACCATGACCAACCAACCGGCTTCGGATTGGAACCCGGAAATCCGGGCAAACAGAACTGGTCCGGGTTAATGGACCGGTTAAAGAGTAAGATTCGGTATGCAAAAGTAATCCAGTTCCGTATCGCTAACGTGCGCGTAGATCGTCCGGCGCGCGGGGCGGGGGCGCGAGCACGATATAAATAGCGTGCACTCAACATTGTTACATGTTTTACGTTGCGTAACTCATCGCTATGGTTACAATAGGAGCGTATCTATGGAAGTAATAAAATCCTATGGTTGTCTCAGTCCGCTCCTCGGACCGATGCGAAGTGCGAAAACTTGTTCAGTTTTCAACATCAAAGCGATACTTAATAATTTTCAACATAAAGATTATAACGATCTCTAAGTCGGGTCGGCATTCCGAGTTTGAAGTTACGACCCGGTACGCCGTTGCCTCCCTATAGATAAAATACATACCTAACGTGCAAGAGGTTAGAATGTGAAACAATTTATCAATCGAGATAAACCAAAACTTTGCTCATGGTCGGCAACGACCGCGTGACCGCGTTGATCACTTTTACCGTCGAGTGGTTCCTTCGGTAGACTGTAGTTTCAGTCGATATAAATTGCAGCTTTTCAGTACCAAGGATATCTAAGCCAAGCTGCGGAAAGATGGGCGAACATACCGAAAGAAGACGAAGACGAAGAATCTGTAAAACAATAAAAAATTCAATTCCGTTAAAGTTCAAGCCATTTCATTTTTTTACTTTTCAAAAATTAAAATAAAATACGGTCTCCTAACAAAGGAGGATCTTACACTGATCCAACAGCGACAACCCTGCGCTCCAGGCGCGGTCGCGGCGGGGTCGCTGCGGTGACCTCCCTCTGATGTGGAGTGATTCAAATTTAACATTATTTATTTGGTACATCAATTGTCCCTGAATAAAACTTTTAACAAGTACTCCAGTTTATTAGCGAACTCCTTACGTAACACACTGCTACAATACATATTAATGTTCTTAAGTGACTTCGCCAATGAAATCGCCGATACAATATTTATTTCAATAAATTAGTCGTGACTGCCTTCGTACACGAATCATTTTTACCTCTTCTATTTAAACACGAATCATTATTCTTTTTTAACACCCTGACGAGCCACAAGATGGCAGTGGTCACCGTCACTCAATTATATTTCGACCCGTATGTAACATTTCCCACAAGCAGCTGATACCCGGCAGTAGCTCGCACCGCACCATTGTGATAGCCACGTGTGGAGTACTACTTTCATATTTGGGTTAGTGCTGCTGAATATCACTTTACACAATTTGAGTCATTAGCGCAGGCTCCACAGAAATCTATTCGTGATCCTCAAGTGTCTGCAACAATACTCTGGTCGGAAGCTATCTCCCAAGTCTTCAGGGAGAGGTAAAGCTGGCAGGTACATGTTTGATTCCTCCTTCGCTTTTCCGCGTCCTTACCGCGAAGGGCTGAAATAAATCAACGACGTCAGTTTCCCGTTCGACGATGACGTCGGCATCTTCAAGTCCAGAGGAATAGACTTTTACGGAGCTTTCTCACTTTCGTCGTTCCTTCTCTACATTCAAAAACACATTAATAATTAATGTATTTACAAAATTATTTTGTAATATAATTTAAATCTCTCTGCCACCTGAGACTACATCGCCGCTTAAGTAAAGTTAAGTAAGTAATAAAGAAACAATTAGCTAAATATTTATAGACATTTAAAAATATATTACTTAGCGAATAATGTGTGGTTGAAAGAAGTTTAAACTTATTTTTTAAATATTTTTGGACGAACGAACGTACAAGTCGAGCAGACACATTTGACATCATAGATTTACTACACGTTGAGTTGTAATATGCTCCAACGATTCTACTTAAATCATTTATATTTTGTCAGTCGTGTAAATGTACTATTGCAACATATTAAATTTGACAATCTTTTCAACTAAAATCTCCCGCCTCCCTCGCCGTCCACTGCATATGTTAATTAATCAACGTTGCTTAAATGGTCCGATGTCAGGTGCGCTAAAGTTACAGGTGAAAGCTTTAAACTTAATAAGTTTTAAAACGTAATCAGTTTAAGTCGATTAGCACCTCAGCCGAAGAGCGGAACAATGGGGAGGGGAAACAATGGCCCCTCACGCGGCTCCGCCTGAAAGTTAATTACGAAGACACATTAAGATATTCTCGGCCGACATCAATCATTACTTCCCTACAGGAAAGTATTCAGAGTAAAGCCACGTGACCACCATTAATAACGTCAATACAGGCACATACGATCGTCGCTTACATAATAAGTACATGTTAAATCCATTTCACCGAGTGGAATCATTAGACACATCATCTCTAGACTCTAGTACTTACCTAAACGGTAGTATAGAACGTGCCGTAGCATTGCGACGGTTGCTTATTTTATAAATAACCCAGTAATTCTATTAAGGGATAGAAATATCAGCATTATTTTTACGTCAGGATACCAACAACAGCGACGTCTCTACCACACCTGTGTCCTGACGGCGGAAATAAAATGTTATATGTAACTTCATTAAAGTTGTTAAGTTTATAATTAACGCGTCGATTAAGACTCATTCGGACGCAGCCGGTAACAGTAACGTTAGCGCAGATGTGCCAGGATCATTAAAATGTTTCTACAAAATCTGCATCCTAACGCATTAATTGTTGCGTTAATCGAAACACTCATTAACTAGAGGTAAAATGACTAAAGATTCCATTTATGAATTATCGAAGCATGTAACGCGTAAATTAAGAAAACTTCGGACGTAGCCGTCGATAGCAACGTCGACACAGGTATGGGGGGGTGACAGGTGGTGAGGGTGCGGTACGCGGAGTGCTGGAGCTCGTGGCCGCCTGATGCGAGCGGATGATTATATGAATGATCGATTTATTGGTTTGAAATAAATAATGTTGCTGGTTCACTACAACTCACAAAAAATAAATAATAGCGCACCGGAGGATGACGTAAGTGTTTCGGGAAGATGTTAATGGTTGTCGGTAGCCATTAATGCGAACAATTTTTCTCCTTTTAATTGAGGGATCCTTGCTAAGTTAGTGTTGAAATATTTTGACGTGAACGGATGTCTTGTAACTGAAAAGCTCCATTTCACGTCACAATTTTCACGGGGAAAAATGTTAGTCGTATTATTTTTTCTGCCAACATTTCAACATAACATTTCAGTGTAACGAGATTGACGCGCGATCTGCATTTAACGGTAACCTGGCAACAAAGTTTGACGACCCTCCGCTCCAGCCGGCGGATCTGGGTGATTACATCCCAAGTTGAATTTCGGATGATCTAATACAGGTTTCCAAGCAAATAAAATCCGAGACGTGATCAAGTTGACGGGATCACAGATTTTTATGTTAAAAGTTACCAAACAGTGCATTTTGTATTGGAATCGGCTGATTACAGTCGGGAAATGAAAACAGGAGCAATAAACCGAACACTAAAGTGATAGCTCTCCGTTCGACCTGACCGCCGCGTAAATAAATGTAATATCCTAAAATACAACACCAATTAAATTCGAAACGGACTCGCTGTCAAACTATTGGAACATCACGATTTTCCCAATGAGAACTAATTACAGTGCCAATGTTTCTAATTACAACGTTATGAAAATTAAACGGAATCTTGTACCCTTTTGTAGTGCCGGTATTAATATGACATTAAATATCACTGGTATTTTCGGCAATTTGCATTCACCGCGCCCGCATGGTGCGCGTGGGTTTATCTCGGCGATGTTGAATAATTTAATTGTTATAATTATTTGGCTACAAAACTACAGGTTTAGAAATATATGTATCAGTTATACCTAATTTTAAACATAAACAATCGCGGAGTGTATTTATTTAACTATTTTTATGAGTCATATTACTCATTCATCGACATAACTTATCTATCTCAACGTGGCCCTATCGTGATGATATTTTATTAATATCATTGCCTTAAATAAATAAAAAAAAATTGTTGAAATATTTGGCGAATGGCAAGATTACATTAAATTGCTCTGGTCAGTCTTTTTCAAATAAGTTTTGATTGCCAAGGCGAGGGAGACATTTTCTGTACCCAGAGAAGTTCGAAGAGAGTTAGCAGAATTGTATTAAGCTATATTTAGACCATCTCTCATACTCCATACACATAGTTTGGAGCCACCCCGCCCGGCATGTTGACATTATGATGACTTATTATATTAATGTTGGTCCATACTAATATTATAATTGGCTAAATGTTTTTATTTGTTTGTACTTTCACAAGTAAACATTAAATATTATTCAAGAGATCGTTCCTTCGTTTTGTTGTTTAGTTACTTAACGTCCCTTACTATTTAGCTTTGTACTACGCTGTACTTGTCAAGCGATATCATGCCACACCCATACTGAGGAGGTTGTATGACAGAAAGGTAAAGAGCCATATAGTGGCGGTGGACATTAAAGGCTTGCACTACCTATACATAATAGTATTGCTGTTAGAATTAAAGTCGTTCAACAAATTTTTTGATCAGGAAGAAGTTAAAATTTTGATATTTTTCTTGTAGCACTCAGCCTCCGCGATATCAAATTAATTCACCCGAGATACGATAAATGAATTTCAGCTGCGGCACGACCAGCAAAAAATCGGTATGCAGCGGTAAGTAAATTAGAACTACGGTGCCGCGGGAAATTCATCAAAATTTCACTTACTAGAATTACCACCCGCACACAAAGCAAGGCAAACTAAAAAATATGTAAGTCGGAGACGGTAATAAGTAGCTATAGACATAAAAAAACGCAGCATGAGTTCCGAGAAATGGCGGTACCGTCGGGATGGTGTCGATACTCGGCTAACGAAGTGCTTCGACAGAGCCCAGGCGGTGGTCGGGCGCTGGGGGAAGCGGCGCTAACCAATTATTAAAAGCCTAATAGAATCTGATTATCGATTATTCACTATTTCTCTTCGCTCGTTTATCCTATCTATAAGCCCATATTATGTCCACCGATGGTCCCACTAATACTGCCGATCCGACATATGTAATAAAAATAAAAAATCACTGATGCTTCACATTTCTGCATATATAATATGCAGCCTGTACTGTATAATATGTGTATCGCATGAATCTTGTCCGAGATGGACGTAGGTACATTACACTCACAATGGCTTATCGGCGCCCCGCCGAGCTCCGACCCGCTCGCTGATCCAGCAGTTGAGTGAATGTTTCGCCACTTTATCGCCCACTAACCCCCGCCCGCGGCCCGACGTCGTCGTCCGTCGTAGCGCACGGAACGTGCCACAGATATACCTAACTCCGTTTTTCAATAAAGTCTTTGATGACTGCACGATTTGTTTGCAATTTCCATTTTAAATCTGTACACTAACGAGACAAAGCCGGTCGTGCTGCGCCACCGCCCCCGCCGCCCGTCCTCCGCCCGGCCCCCGCCCCGAGAAGACGCACTAATATAGTCGTTGGAACGAATGAGGCATTAATTATATTGTTATGGCCGTTTTCGGGATAACTCGCTCTTTATGAGGGAATTCCCCCACTACAACATTATCTAAAATATTAATAGTATCTGTAAATATTGGCAAAGTGCTACGCCAAATTAACAATAGATATAAATCTTGATGAAATCGTTGCGTTGCAAATATCCTTCGTTCATATATGTACCCGACTGTAGAAATATCTAATAAAATTTAAGATACTACATCGTGTAAGGTATTTCTACCACAAGCTTAGGTTACAACTGACAATGACACGAAGAATGCAATTAGAGGTATAAAAATCTGACAGTGCAATGTGAAGGTAAAATTGAAATACCTAACACTAACCATCAACAGCCGAACATTAAGTTGTTTTGTGGTGGATATAAGACTTCCACGATCTGCAATCCTATTAAACTGGTTCTACGCCCTTTTTTCAATAACTAGCTTTCCGTCTGCGACTTCGCTCGCGTGATCTCAGGTTGTTAGGTATAAGTTGCCGAAAAAACGCATTCTCCATACGATATTCATCCCTTATCTCATCTTTTTATACCTTTATTTTTAAAACAACCTATATTTTTACCCTGCGACCGTCTCCTGGTTCTAAGCCACCACCTCTCCAGTTTTCAGCCACATCGGTTCAGCCGTTCGTGTAATTAACACGACTTTCTTTTATATATATACGTAATTAATATGATAATACTCGTATTATTGTACGTACGTTAACTCATAACAACGGGCTGCCACAGCGCAAAAATCCCATAATATTAAAATGTATTGAAGCTGCGAATGTTGCACGAACTTCCCTCGCGCACGTCGATCATTGCCATCATTTCATTACTCTTAAAGATTATATTTATTTAGATATCTTATTTCATTACAACGGTGATATAACATGATTACGTTAATCGAAAGGTCGGAAATGAAATAAATTATTTTGACTCGCCATATTATTATTTTTTTAATCGAAAAACTAAATATTTAATAGAATCCGACGCTTTGTGGAAATCCATTGTTATCAAGTTATTAGTAGTCTTCTTCGCAATGACCCTCGATTGTAGACATAGAGTACTGCACTGGCTCGCTGTATTACGTTATTAGTTTTCTCCTATAAAATACCATTTCATTACATTCCCGCAGCACGTCTGCCGGCTTACCCCGTGTCTAGTTCGGTTCACATTGACACACGCGTTACTCTATTTCTTTAATTTTTTTTAATGCTCATTATTATAGGACAGGCGAGGTCTGACCTTTTACTCATTATTGCTGTTTAAACCAACGTAAAACTTGTTAGTTTTAATAAAAACTTAGTTAACCGTATGAGAATATCATTGTAGTCCTTAACATGTTACTTACGAACACACCTATGTATCTCTGCGGCACTAACTACTCGTCTCCATTAGCACCTCAGATTAGTTATGAATGAGGTCACAGGTGACAGTTACGATGCATTAATAAGTGCAGCTTGAATTACAGACGAACCCAATAAATTGTTAATGAAATAAAATAAGTGGCTCTCAGCACGGTGCACTAGCTCTGCGTCATGTCATCGAGGAAAACGTATGGAACATTTATTCACACAGTCAGCATTAGCAGAAAATATTGAGGCCGTGATTTGGTTACCAACGCTCCATCTGCTCCGTTTTTCTTTTCTCCGTCATGCATAATTTAACACGATAATGATAACACAGAAATTGAGCGCGGCGGGTCCCGCGGTGAAGCCCCTTTGTTCTTTTCAAACGCCGTTCAACATTCATTAGCCGAACGAAATTTTTCTCGCTGCTCCTTAGACAATTCTGACAAACATTACGCGTTCTCACCTTTACTCTCGGCCTTGTTAAATACCAGAAGCCAACGGTCCCAAAACAAAGTCAGTGGTCGCAAGTTACGTAAGAGATAGAGATGTTAGGCCTCCTCGACTCACCATCGTTTTTCGGCCGACCGCCGCCCCTCGCCCGACGTAACGACAGCAATGATAATGATTTTATTATTGCACAGTATGTAATATAATTAGATTCAGTTCGGTACACTACCAGCTCTCGCTGTGCCTGGGTACTTCTGGGTGGTAATCCATTAAATAAATATTTTAAGACTCACTTTGAGCTAATCACACGCGACGCGACGTAATTATCTAGACGCGGCTGGGGACCGCGACGTTCTCTTCGCGCTAATTGTGTGCGATTATCTTAACCTTGGAGAATGATACATTCAGTATATTTCCAAATAAATAGTTAACGACGTAGCAACGCCGCAATGGAGTGAACGACAAGAGCGGATTGTTTATTTTGCGAATCAAGTCCATAGAAAATAATTGTCCATCGCTGTTAATTTTATTGAATGGCGTCGTGAACCGATCGAGGGAAGAAAAAAGAACATTGTCGAGAGGAAGGAGACCTAGAATTAAGTCTCATTCGGCCAGTGCTCACATTTCCCTAACCGCTCACGCTTGTCCAATTTTGTAAAGTGATAGTCTGATCGTACGAAATTATATTTATATACTTCTTCACTAATATTACAAAGAATGAACTTTTGTTCTTTTTTCGGCATAAATAGACTTAAAGTTAATACACTCTTTTCATCTACAGAATGCAAGTAACATAGGATATATTTTATTTAAATTATGTGACTTGTTCTGTACAAAAGGGGCTTTTAAATACATTAAGTCCTTGTGCCTACAATAAAAGTTAATCCTCTCAGTGGCCAATACACTTATGCATAAATCCGTAAACTGCTGAAAATTGGAAGTCCCTACAAAAGTCGCACAAGGTACCATACAATTCAATATTTGACGCGCACTGCGAAACTCGGTTGGTATATAAAATAAATTGTGAACCCCGGACTTGAAATATGTTGCACGATAACGTCACTGGAACGAGGTCGGGCGGGTCGCGGGATACTGGTCGTCATCGTCAGTTAGAAACAATAACGAGCCCGGAATGAGCGCTCAATCATCGGCAAACTTGCAATTGGTTCACTATACATACATTCCGGCGGCTATCAATAAATTAATTGTATGTATCCGAAATCATAGCCTTTGTCGCTGTAAATGGAGCAATAAAGGCAATAATTGGCCCGTCCGCCGCGCAGCGCCAACTTTGTGGATGACGCAGTTGATAGTTGATAGTTATAGGGGACACGCGACACGACATGAAAAGGGTGACCCATCTAAAACTCTGCGGAAGCTAAATTTGCTTGAATTACTGCAGTTAGGGGAGAGAGGTGCCGGAATTGAATTTCAGCCCGAGCGTGTCCTAGTTGTACTACTTCTTTTTTGTCGCTAGGGGAAACACATTCGGGGTCGCAGGCTTCCGGAGCAGACGGCGACCCGCTGTGAGCGGTCGTCGGGTGAACGACTGGCGGCGGCCGACGGCGGTGGTGCAGTACGGTGTTGTCGGGTGTATATACAATGGTTTTAATAACCATCGGGTTCTCTGTTGCCACATCTAGCCTCCAACTATACACCAATTTTAAAATTGATCCCGAAATAGCTAATAAGGAATAATTACCTAGTATTTTCCCAAACCGATCAGATACAGTCGTAATTCAAAGGACTTAAAAGTTCATTTTTAAATTATTAACGTTACTCATCCCACTCATGATATTTTTTGTCGGGATGATGCAATGTATATAAACATTATGTAATACTGAGTGGCTGTATGTCGCGGCGCGGTCGCTGGTGTGGGGCACGCAGGCAACTCAGATAGCCAGAATTCCTGAGGAATAATCAATTTAGAAATCGTCCGAAAGCTAAATTGTGCCAAATACCTACAAAAGGCCAACAATGAAATATCCATGGTAGAGGGGAATTCCCTGCCATAATGTATAAAACGCTGATAACTTCAAATGATCCAATATTAATAAACGGATCAAAGAAAGATCAATTCATATTGTAGTATAAATACCTATGTAGTAAGAATATTATAAGTTAGGAATCTAAGTTAGACTTGCCACTTCGAATGGAGATGGGTTTCAAGTGGCCCATTGAAATGTGGTGTACTACGAGCAAGTTTGATAATGTCTTTCTATATTAAGATAAACAATTTATTTTAGGAGACATATTTTTAAAAACCGACCACGGAACTTACTAGTGATAGTTTCCAATCGTTATTTTTTATCAAGTGAGTGGATGTACAGACCGCAGCCGCCCACGGCAGTGTCACAATGAATTAGATATCATTTTGTTTTAAACATTTCGAATTATCAGTGAACACCATGATTTAAACGCTACGTCTTTCTTCTGATGTAAAACTTAATTCACTGTTATTAGTTTTGATTGTTGCTTACTAATTGTTTGCCAGTGAACACTGAGAAAAGAGTTTTAGGTTAATTTGTTGAAAATCTAAAATATCTAGTATATCTAGTCGTTTGAATATGATCTGTAACGATCTCTTACTTTAAATACGACCTATACGGTACCGGCGGAGAACCCGAGAGTCCCCCAGGATACACCCCGCTGAGGTTAATAGAGGTATATGTTCAACCACCCCGATGCTCCCGACGTAACCAGACAGCTCATCGAAGATAACACCGGGGCCGATCGCTACCGAGCGCCCGCCATCCCAAGGAAGCCCCCGTAAAATAAAAACTTAGTTTTATATTATTCTATTTCATTCTCGGCGGTGTCTGGGTACACGCGTAACCCTCAATCACTCGTATACTCGTAGATCGTAATCGGTACAAAGTGGCGACGGCGCTCGGCGGTCGGTTGACGTCAAACGCCGCATAATTAGCATTGCGCCCGCCTCACACGGATGAGTTGTAACAGTCGTCATTACCGTTCCGCGTTTTTATTTGTAGCCCGTAGTGATTGTATGAAAACGAGCGGCACGCGGCTGCGTTAAAAACGCCAATGAGAATGAAATGACGAGACGCAATCTGCTTTACAATAAATAAATCGGCCTCGGACTATTCCGGCGAGTGAGGTCGATGGGTGAGTCTAGTAGAAAGAGAAATGTTAAAAACTAAATGGCATGTGGTGACAAGTGATCACCACTTGCAAAACTTCTCATTAAGACTCTTGATTTGATGAAGTTGATACCGATAACTAATATCGTGGTGTCTCTCGAGTAGCCTGTGGAACGTCCGTCAACGCCAGTCCATCAGTATACCCTAGACCTTCTCAGTGATGTGGCTATGGTAATAGTCCAGGCGATACAGTCGCGCGCCGCACGTACTGCGTTACACTCGTAACCGAGGCGTGTGAGGAGGCCCTCACGCCTCCGCTGTCATAATTAGCGGAACTCGAAAATATCCAGATAAGGATGGCTATATTTTTGTATATTATTAACATTTTATGACACGTGTATATTTATATTAATTATATTAATGCTCAAACAGACCTGTATTCACTAACAATTTCCTCCTCCGATACGGTTCCTGAGCAGTTGCTTAAGCGGAAACAATTATCTGTTTTGAAAATTAATATTCCTCACAAAGCTCTTTGCGAAAGGTATAAAATTACGTGCAAAACATTTGCGGGACTCCTATCCTGTCACGAGTACGTACAATAATGTATCTTAGAATGAAACTCTCGGCTATATTTCCGCGTGGTTTGCAAGGACTGCGCTCGGTCTGATGGCGGAACCAAAAGAGCGGCGATTTTATTAATTATACTCGTAATTACGCAGATATTGTCCTTCTTTTATATGTACATCATCAGCAAGTCATTGTCGTTGATATTTAAAACAAATACAGATAAAAATTACTTTGACAATGTAAATAGTACTGTGTCAAATGTAATACATTGATTAGTTTAAAGATAATAATTCAATTCAATTGTTAAACGCTAATTTAGTTTTTAAGTTTAATGCTAAGAAAACAA